>NC_046142.1:2170245-2186168 GCF_010993605.1 Petromyzon marinus | reverse complement strand
ACATAGCGACACACATAGCGACACACATAGCGACACACATAGCGACACACCATAGCGACACACATAGCGACCACACATAGCGACACACACTACGACACATAGCGAACACATAGCGACACCACATAGCGACACATCATAGCGACACACATAGCGACACACATAGCGACACACTAGCGACACACATAGCGACACACATAGCGACACACATAGCGACACACATAGCGACACATAGCGACACACATAGCGACACACATAGCGACACACATGAGCGACAGCCACATAGCGACACACATAGCGACACACATAGCGACACACATAGCGACACACATGCGACACACATAGCGACACACATAGCGACACACATAGCGACACACATAGCGACACACATAGCGACACACATAGCGACACATAGCGACACACATAGCGCACACATAGCGACACACATGCGACACACAAGCGACACACATAGCGACACACATAGCGACACACATAGCGACACACATAGCGGACACACATAGCGACACACATAGCGACACACATAGCGAACACACATAGCGACACACATAGCGGACATCCACATATGCGACACACATAGCGACACACATAGCGACACACATAGCGACACACATAGCGACACACATAGCGACACACATAGCGACACACATAGCGACACACATAGCGACACACATAGCGACACACATAGCGACACACATAGCGACACACATAGCGACACACATAGCGACAGCACATAGCGACACACATAGCGACACACATAGCGACACACATAGCGACACACATAGCGACACACATAGCGACACACATAGCGACACACATAGCGACACACATAGCGGCAAAGATCCCCCATATAGCCTTAACAGACTGTAGGGGCAAGTGCTGTTAGCGAGAGCACCTATGAAGGCCGGAACGGTACACGAGGGGGTGGGTGGCCAGCACCACGCCCGACCGCCTTTGTCTCCCCAGTGGAAATGTTTACTACACACCGCACCAGGTACTCATTTGAGGCTGAGTCGACCTAGGGGAGGCCCGGGACCGGTTCAGATAATCGTCACTGGTGTTGACCGTGAGCGGGAATCGAACCCGGGTCGCCAGGTTCATAGCGCAGCGCGCTAACCGCTACACTACCGCTCACACATAGAGACACACATAGTGACACACATAGTGACTCACATAGTGACACACATAGAGCCTCACACAGTGACACAGACTCACGTAGAGACTCACAGAGACACACATAGTGACACACATAGTGACACACAGACTCACGTAGAGACTCACACAGTGACACAAAGATAAAGATCCCCCATATAGCCTTAACAGAGACAGCAGCAGCAGTGCCCTCTACCGGCACGGAGACGCAGAGATGCACACAGACTTGCGTAGAGACACACAGAGACTCACATAAAGACTCACACAGTGACGCACTCACATAGAGACTCACATAGAGACACAGGTAGAGACACACAGACTCACATAGAGACACACAGAGACACACAGACTCACATAGAGACACACAGAGACACACAGACTCACGTAGAGACACATAGAGACGCATACAGACACACAGACTCGCACATAGACTTGCACATAGACACGTAGAGATATACACGGACTCACATAGAGACACATACTCACACAGAGATCCATAGACTGACACAGGGACCCATAGACTCACACAGAGACCCATAGACTCACACAGAGACCCATAGACTCACACAGAGACCCACAGACTCACAAAGAGACCAACACACTCACACAGAGACCCACAGACTCACACAGAGATCCACAGACTCACACAGAGACCCATAGAATCACACAGAGATCCATAGACTGACACAGGGACCCATAGACTCACAAAGAGACCCACAGACTCACACAGAGACCCATAGACTCACACAGAGACCCATAGACTCACACAGAGATCCATAGACTCACACAGAGACCCATAGACTCACACAGATACCCAAAGACAGACACAGAGACACATAAACTCACACAGAGACCCATAGACTCACAAAGAGACCGACAGACTCACACAAATACCCATAGACTCACACAGAGACCCATAGACTCACACAGAGACCCATAGATTCACACACAAAGACCCATAGGCTCACACAGAGACCCATAGACTCACACAGAGACCCACAGACTCACACAGAGACCCACAGACTCACACAGAGACCCACAGACTCACACAGAGACCCACAGACTCACACAGAGACCCACAGACTCACACAGAGATCCATAGACTGACACAGGGACCCATAGACTCACACAGAGACCCATAGACTCACAAAGAGACCCACACACTCACACAGAGACCCACAGACTCACACAGAGATCCACAGACTCACACAGAGACCCATAGAATTAAACAGAGATCCATAGACTGACACAGGGACCCATAGACTCACAAAGAGACCCACAGACTCACACAGAGACCCATAGACTCAAACAGAGACCCATAGACTCACACAGATACCCAAAGACTCACACAGAGACCCATAGACTCACACAGATACCCAAAGACAGACACAGAGACCCATAGACTCACACAGAGACCCATAGACTCACAAAGAGACCGACAGACTCACACAAATACCCATAGACTCACACAGAGACCCATAGACTCACACAGAGACCCATAGATTCACACACAGAGACCCATAGGCTCACACAGAGACCCATCGACTCACACAGAGACCACATACTCACACAGAGACCCACAGACTCACACAGAGACCCATAGACTCACACAGATACCCAAAGACAGACACAGAGACACATAAACTCACACAGAGACCCATAGACTCACAAAGAGACCGACAGACTCACACAAATACCCATAGACTCACACAGAGACCCATAGACTCACACAGAGACCCATAGATTCACACACAAAGACCCATAGGCTCACACAGAGACCCATAGACTCACACAGAGACCCACAGACTCACACAGAGACCCACAGACTCACACAGAGACCCACAGACTCACACAGAGACCCATAGACTCACACAGAGATCCATAGACTGACACAGGGACCCATAGACTCACACAGAGACCCATAGACTCACAAAGAGACCCACACACTCACACAGAGACCCACAGAC
Organism: Petromyzon marinus; assembly: GCF_010993605.1. NCBI lineage: Eukaryota > Metazoa > Chordata > Hyperoartia > Petromyzontiformes > Petromyzontidae > Petromyzon > Petromyzon marinus. Next base: position 2,183,034 of record NC_046142.1, on the reverse strand, counting down.
TCACACAGAGACCCACAGACTCACACAGAGATCCATAGACTGACACAGGGACCCATAGACTCACACAGAGACCCATAGACTCACAAAGAGACCCACACACTCACACAGAGACCCACAGACTCACACAGAGATCCACAGACTCACACAGAGACCCATAGAATTAAACAGAGATCCATAGACTGACACAGGGACCCATAGACTCACAAAGAGACCCACAGACTCACACAGAGATCCATAGACTCACACAGAGACCCATAGACTCACACAGATACCCAAAGACAGACACAGAGACCCATAGACTCACACAGAGACCCATAGACTCACAAAGAGACCGACAGACTCACACAAATACCCATAGACTCACACAGAGACCCATAGACTCACACAGAGACCCATAGATTCACACACAGAGACCCATAGGCTCACACAGAGACCCATCGACTCACACAGAGACCACATACTCACACAGAGACCCACAGACTCACACAGAGACCCACAGACTCACACAGAGACCCACAGACTCACACAAAGACCCATAGACTCACACAGAGATCCATAGACTGACACAGGGACCCATAGACTCACACAGAGACCCATAGACTCACAAAGAGACCCACACACTCACACAGAGACCCACAGACTCACACAGAGACCCATAGACTCACAAAGAGACCCACAGACTCACACAGAGACCCATAGATTCACACAGAGACCCATAGACTCACACAGAGACCCATAGACGCACACAGAGACCCACAGACTCACACAGAGACCCACAGACTCACACAGAGACCCATAGACTCACACAGAGACCCACAGACTCACACAGAGACCCATAGACTCACACAGAGACCCACAGACTGACACAGAGACCAATAGACTCACACAGAGACCCACAGACTCACACAGAGACCCACAGACTCACACAGAGACCCACAGACTCACACAGAGACCTATAGACTCACACAGAGACCCATAGACTCACACAGAGACCCATAGACTCACACAGAGACCCACATACTCACACAGAGACCCACAGACTCACACAGAGACCCATAGACTCACAAAGAGACCCATAGACTCACACAGAGACCCATAGACTCACACAGAGACCCATAGACTCACACAGAGACCCATAGACTCACACAGAGACCCACAGACTCACACAGAGACCCACAGACTCACACAGAGACCCACAGACTCACACAGGGACCCACAAACTCACACAGAGACCCACAGACTCACACAGAGACCCACAGACTCACACAGAGACCCACAGACTCACACAGAGACCCACAGACTCACACAGAGACCCACAGACTCACACAGAGACCCACAGACTCACACATAGACTCAGACTCACACAGAGACCCATAGACTCACACAGAGACCCACAGACTCACACAGAGACCCACAGACTCACACAGAGACCCATAGACTCACACAGAGACCCACAGACTCACACAGAGACCCACAGACTCACACAGAGACCCACAGACTCACACAGAGACCCACAGACTCACGTAGAGACTCACAGAGACACACATAGTGACACACATAGTGACACACAGACTCACGTAGAGACTCACACAGTGACACAAAGATAAAGATCCCCCATATAGCCTTAACAGAGACAGCAGCAGCAGTGCCCTCTACCGGCACGGAGACGCAGAGATGCACACAGACTTGCGTAGAGACACACAGAGACTCACATAAAGACTCACACAGTGACGCACTCACATAGAGACTCACATAGAGACACAGGTAGAGACACACAGACTCACATAGAGACACACAGAGACACACAGACTCACATAGAGACACACAGAGACACACAGACTCACGTAGAGACACATAGAGACGCATACAGACACACAGACTCGCACATAGACTTGCACATAGACACGTAGAGATATACACGGACTCACATAGAGACACATACTCACACAGAGATCCATAGACTGACACAGGGACCCATAGACTCACACAGAGACCCATAGACTCACACAGAGACCCATAGACTCACACAGAGACCCACAGACTCACAAAGAGACCAACACACTCACACAGAGACCCACAGACTCACACAGAGATCCACAGACTCACACAGAGACCCATAGAATCACACAGAGATCCATAGACTGACACAGGGACCCATAGACTCACAAAGAGACCCACAGACTCACACAGAGACCCATAGACTCACACAGAGACCCATAGACTCACACAGAGATCCATAGACTCACACAGAGACCCATAGACTCACACAGATACCCAAAGACAGACACAGAGACCCATAGACTCACACAGAGACCCATAGACTCACAAAGAGACCGACAGACTCACACAAATACCCATAGACTCACACAGAGACCCATAGACTCACACAGAGACCCATAGATTCACACACAGAGACCCATAGGCTCACACAGAGACCCATAGACTCACACAGAGACCACAGACTCACACAGAGACCCACAGACTCACACAGAGACCCACAGACTTACACAGAGACCCACAGACTCACACAGAGACCCATAGACTCACACAGAGATCCATAGACTGACACAGGGACCCATAGACTCACACAGAGACCCATAGACTCACAAAGAGACCCACACACTCACACAGAGACCCACAGACTCACACAGAGACCCACAGACTCACACAGAGATCCATAGACTGACACAGGGACCCATAGACTCACACAGAGACCCATAGACTCACAAAGAGACCCACACACTCACACAGAGACCCACAGACTCACACAGAGATCCACAGACTCACACATAGACCCATAGAATCACACAGAGATCCATAGACTGGCACAGGGACCCATAGACTCACAAAGAGACCCACAGACTCACACAGAGACCCATAGACTCACACAGAGACCCATAGACTCACACAGAGATCCATAGACTCACACAGAGACCCATAGACTCACACAGATACCCAAAGACAGACACAGAGACCCATAGACTCACACAGAGACCCATAGACTCACAAAGAGACCGACAGACTCACACAAATACCCATAGACTCACACAGAGACCCATAGACTCACACAGAGACCCATAGATTCACACACAGAGACCCATAGGCTCACACAGAGACCCATAGACTCACACAGAGACCACAGACTCACACAGAGACCCACAGACTCACACAGAAACCCATAGACTCACACAGAGATCCATAGACTGACACAGGGACCCATAGACTCACACAGAGACCCATAGACTCACAAAGAGACCCACACACTCACACAGAGACCCACAGACTCACACAGAGACCCACAGACTCACACAGAGACCCATAGACTCACAAAGAGACCCACAGACTCACACAGAGACCCATAGATTCACACAGAGACCCATAGACTCACACAGAGACCCATAGACGCACACAGAGACCCACAGACTCACACAGAGACCCACAGACTCACACAGAGACCCATAGACTCACACAGAGACCCACAGACTCACACAGAGACCCATAGACTCACACAGAGACCCACAGACTGACACAGAGACCAATAGACTCACACAGAGACCCACAGACTCACACAGAGACCCACAGACTCACACAGAGACCCACAGACTCACACAGAGACCTATAGACTCACACAGAGACCCATAGACTCACACAGAGACCCATAGACTCACACAGAGACCCACATACTCACACAGAGACCCACAGACTCACACAGAGACCCATAGACTCACAAAGAGACCCATAGACTCACACAGAGACCCATAGACTCACACAGAGACCCATAGACTCACACAGAGACCCATAGACTCACACAGAGACCCACAGACTCACACAGAGACCCACAGACTCACACAGAGACCCACAGACTCACACAGGGACCCACAAACTCACACAGAGACCCACAGACTCACACAGAGACCCACAGACTCACACAGAGACCGACAGACTCACACAGAGACCCACAGACTCACACAGAGACCCACAGACTCACACAGAGACCCACACACTCACACATAGACTCAGACTCACACAGAGACCCATAGACTCACACAGAGACCCACAGACTAACACAGAGACCCACAGACTCACACAGAGACCCACAGACTCACACAGAGACCCACAGACTCACACAGAGACCCACAGACTCACACAGAGACCCACAGACTGACACAGAGACGCACAGACTCGCACAGAGACCCACAGACTCACCACAGAGACCCACAGACTCCCACAGAGACCCACAGACTCACACAGAGACCCACAGACTCACACAGAGACCCACAGACTCACACAGAGACCCACAGACCCATACAGAGACCGACAGACCCACACAGAGACCCACAGACCCACACAGAGACCCACAGACTCGCACAGAGACCCACAGACTCGCACAGAGACCCACAGACTCACACAGAGACCCACAGACTCGCACAGAGACCCACAGACTCGCACATAGACCCACAGACTCACACAGAGACCCACAGACTCACCACAGAGACCCACAGACTCACACAGAGACCCACAGACTCACACAGAAACCCACAGACTCACACAGAGACCCACAGACTCACATAGAGACCCACAGACTCACACAGAGACCCACAGACTCACCACAGAGACCCACAGACTCACACAGAGACCCACAGACTCACACAGAGACCCACAGACTCACACAGAGACCCACATACTCACACAGAGACGCACAGACTCGCACAGAGACCCACAGACTCACACAGAGACCCACAGACTCACACAGAGACCCACAGACTCACCACAGAGACCCACAGACTCACACAGAGACCCACAGACTCACACAGAGACCCACAGACTCACACAGAGACCCACAGACTCACACAGAGACCCACAGACTCACACAGAGACCCACAGACTCACCACAGAGACCCACAAACTAACACAGAGACCCACAGACTCACACAGAGACCCACAGACTCACCACAGAGACCCACAGACTCACACAGAGACTCACAGACTCACACAGAGACCCACAGACTCACACAGAGACCCACAGACTCACACAGAGACCCACAGACTCACACAGAGACCCACAGACTCACCACAGAGACCCACAGACTCACACAGAGACCCACAAACTTACATAGAGACCCACAGACTCACACAGAGACCCACAGACTCACACAGAGACCCACAGACTCACCACAGAGACCCACAGACTCACACAGAGACCCACAGACTCACACAGAGACCTACAGACTCACACAGAGACCCACAGACTCACACAGAGACCCACAGACTCACACAGAGACCCACAGACTCACCACAGAGACCCACAGACTCACACAGAGACCCACAGACTCACACAGAGACCCACAGACCCACACAGAGACCTACAGACTCACACAGAGACCCACAGACTCACCACAGAGACCCACAGACTCACACAGAGACCCACAGACTCACCACAGAGACCCACAGACTCACACAGAGACCCACAGACTCACCACAGAGACCCACAGACTCACACAGAGACCCACAGACTCACACAGAGACCCAGAGACCCACAGACCCACACAGAGACCCACAGACTCACACAGAGACCCACAGACTCACACAGAGACCCACAGACTCACACAGAGACCCACAGACTCACACAGAGACCCACAGACTCACACAGAGACCCACAGACTCACACAGAGACCCACAGACTCACACAGAGAACCACAGACTCACACAGAGACCCACAGACTCACATAGAGACCCACAGACTCACACAGAGACCCACAGACTCACACAGAGACCCACAGACTCACACAGAGACCCACAGACTCACACAGAGACCCACAGACTCACACAGAGACCCACAGACTCACCACAGAGACCCACAGACTCACACAGAGACCCACAGACTCACACAGAGACCCACAGACCCACACAGAGACCTACAGACTCACACAGAGACCCACAGACTCACCACAGAGACCTACAGACTCACACAGAGACCCACAGACTCACCACAGAGACCCACAGACTCACACAGAGACCCACAGACTCACCACAGAGACCCACAGACTCACACAGAGACCCACAGACTCACACAGAGACCCAGAGACCCACAGACCCACACAGAGACCCACAGACTCACACAGAGACCCACAGACTCACACAGAGACCCACAGACTCACACAGAGACCCACAGACTCACACAGAGACCCACAGACTCACACAGAGACCCACAGACTCACACAGAGACCCACAGACTCACACAGAGACCCACAGACTCACACAGAGACCCACAGACTCACCACAGAGACCCACAGACTCACACAGAGACCCACAGACTCACACAGAGACCCACAGACCCACACAGAGACCTACAGACTCACACAGAGACCCACAGACTCACCACAGAGACCTACAGACTCACACAGAGACCCACAGACTCACCACAGAGACCCACAGACTCACACAGAGACCCACAGACTCACCACAGAGACCCACAGACTCACACAGAGACCCACAGACTCACACAGAGACCCAGAGACCCACAGACCCACACAGAGACCCACAGACTCACACAGAGACCCACAGACTCACACAGAGACCCACAGACTCACACAGAGACCCACAGACTCACACAGAGACCCACAGACTCACACAGAGACCCACAGACTCACACAGAGACCCACAGACTCACACAGAGACCCACAGACTCACCTCAGAGACCCACAGACTCACACAGAGACCCACAGACTCACACAGAGACCCACAGACTCACACAGAGACCCACAGACTCACACAGAGACCTACAGACTCACACAGAGACCCATAGACTCACACAGAGACCCACAGACTCACCACAGAGACCCACAGACTCACCACAGAGACCCACAGACTCACACAGAGACCCACAGACTCACAGGCCCGCTGGGTGTGGAGCGTAGTGCGCTAACCTCTGCACCACCACTCCCCACAGAACAAACACAGAGTACCGGGGCACACGAGGGGGTGGGTGGCCAGCACCATACCCGGCCGCCTTTGTCTCCCCAGTGGCGATGTTTTACACATCGCACCGGGTTCTTATTTGAGGCTGAGTCGACCTAGGGGAGACCCAGGACCGGTTCAGATAATCGCCACCCTAACCGCGGCGCCACCGCTCCTCCCCCCCCTTGAGACGTTCCCGCGGTAATTGCCCACCCGTGTCGGTGCCGCCTAATGAGCTGTCAGTCAAAGCGGTTGCCCCGGCAACCAACTGGGACGACCATCAACACGCGAGTGGCCGCCGGGAAGCCCCTCCCCCAGTGGCACTTGACTCCTCCCCCAGTGGCACTTGACTCCTCCCCCAGTGGCACTTGACTCCTCCCCCCCTGCAGCAGCTGATGCGGAGAGCACGAGGCGATCCGTTATTTAACCAGGCGAGACCCATTCACACTCACACACTCATTCACACACTCATTCACACACTCATTCACACACTCACTCACTCACACACTCACTCACACACTCATTCACACACTCATTCACACCCACACACTCATTCATACACTCATTCATACACTCATTCACACACTCATTCACACCCATACACTCATTCACACACTCATTCACACACTCATTCACACACTCATTCACATCCACACACTCATTCACACACTCATTCACACACACACTCATTCACACACTCATTCACACACTCATTCACACACTCATTCACATTCACACACTCATTCACACACTCATTCACATCCACACACTCGTTCACACACTCATTCACACACTCATTCACACACTCATTCACATCCACACACTCATTCACGCACTCATTCACACACTCATTCACACACTCATTCACACACTCATTCACATTCACACACTCATTCACACACTCATTCACACACTCATTCACACACTCATTCACATTCACACACTCATTCACACACTCATTCACACACTCATTCACACACTCATTCACATCCACACACTCATTCACACACTCATTCAGACACTCATTCACACACTCATTCACATCCACACACTCATTCACACACTCATTCACATTCACACACTCAATCACATTCACACACTCATTCACACACTCATTCACATTCACACACTCATTCACATCCACACATTCATTCAAACACTCATTCACATTCACACACTCATTCACACACTCATTCACACACTCATTCATACACTAATTCACATCCACACACTCATCCACACACTCATTCACACACTCATTCACACACTCATTCACATTCACACACTCATTCACACACTCATTCACATCCACACACTCATCCACACACTCATTCACACACTCATTCACACACTCATTCACATTCACACACTCATTCACACTCACCCACACACTCATTCACACACTCATTCACATTCACACACTCATTCACATCCACACACTCACATTCACACACTCATTCACACACTCATTCACATCCACACACTCATTCACACACTCATTCAACAACAACCGCCATTCGCCACTAAGTGGCGGTGACGTCACCACGACGCTTGTGCCAGGCTATGTGCACCCTGAGGCCACGTGAAGTGTCGAACGCCCGCTGGCAGGAGGTCACGGGGCAGACCCAGGTGCCACGGGTCGACTGACTGAGATGACTGGCTGATGCACCACCTGTGCCCCCTACTGTGCCAACCTGCTGTGCTTTAGCCACCCGGCGCTCCGCTCGTTGTTATGAGCGTCGCTCCTCCGCCCTCCGTTGTTGTTGGAGGGCGACTGCCTCCAACTGCCCAGTAGCATCCTTCACGAGCCTCCTCCACAGAGGCCGATCTTGACACCGCTGGTACCAGTCATCGGCAAGTCCACTCAGCTCCACGTCCTCCTGTACCACATCACTGTTGCTGGCGGGCCTCCAACTGCCCAGCAGCCTGAAAGGTGCACCTAGCCTGGCACTGCCCGGGTAGCGTCCTTCACGAGCCTCCTCCTCCACAGAGGCCGATATTGACAGGGCTGGCACCACCTGCAATGGGCAAGTTCACTCTTGCTCCACATCCTCCTCCTGAACCGCATCAGTAAGCCTCCTCCTTCTCCCACGTGGGGTGCTGTCGACGGTGGGAGTGGTGGCCCTGTCGCTTTCTCTCAGCTCGCTGGAACACCTCCTCTGTCAGCCAGGGTCTCTGGGGAGGTCTGGACGAGGTTACCCAATGCCACTCATGGCATCCAGCTGCATGATTTTCAGTCCTGAAACTCACCCAAACCCAGCTGCAAGCGACGATGACATTCTCACTCGGCGACTAAAGGTTTGAACGGGGTCCTGGATGTCCACCCACAACCGCAGTGGGAGAATGGCAGGGGCCTCTTACAGATGACAAGCCGATGGTCAGTGGGCAGGTCATCTCCACGGTAGGTCCTGGTGTCAAGGACATAGGCTCGTATTCACTGTTCCGTCACTATGCAGTCCAGCAGATGTTCTTGCTTGGACCCGGCGTGCATCCACGATGTCGTGTAGATGATGCGCCGATGCCGGAACGGCGTGGTGGTGACTACAAGCCCATGGGCTGCACAGAAGTCCAGCAGACTCCTCCTATCGTTATTTTATTATTGAGATAATCTGGCTCATGCCTTCCAATTACTCTGGTACAGGTGCCTGCGTCATGACCCACTCACTCACCCACTCACTCACCCACTCACTCGTCCACTCACTCACCCACAAACTCACCCACTCACTCACCCACTCAACAACAACAACCGCCATTCGCCACTAAGTGGCGGTGACGTCACCAGGACGCTTGTGCCAAGCTATGTGCACCCTGAGGCCACGTGAAGTGTCGAACGCCCGCTGGCAGGAGGTCACGGGGCAGACCCAGGTGCCACGGGTCGACTGACTGAGATGACCGGCTGGTGCACCACCTGTGCCCCCTGCTGTGCCAACCTGCTGTGCTTTAGCCACCCGGCGCTCCGCTCGTTGTTGTGAGCGTCGCTCCTCCGCCCTCCGTTGTTGTTGGAGGGCGACTGCCTCCAACTGCCCAATAGCGTCCTTCACGAGCCTCCTCCACAGAGGCCGATCTTGACACCGCTGGTACCAGTCATCGGCAAGCCCACTCAGCTCCACGTCCTCCTGTACTACATCACTCCATTTCTTCTCTAGCCCGTTCCGCGCCGGTTTAGCCCCCTCGATCCGGCCGAACAAAAGCTATTTCGGCATGTGGTGGCTGGGCATGCGGGCTACATGACCCAGCCAACGCAGCCTTGCCTGCCGGAGGAGCTCACCGATGGGACCTTGGCCAGATCTTTCAAGGATTTGTGAGCTCCTCACACAATACAGCCTGGTCAAATCCAGGATGGATCGTAGGCAGGCCAGCCTAAATGTTTCCAACCGGCGAAGATGTTCCATTAAGGGGGTCCACGTTTCGCAAGCGTAGAGAAGGGAGGGAATGACCGTGGCCGAGAAGACCTGAAGCTTAGTACGGATCGACAGACCAGGTAGCTTCCACACAGCGTTACGCAACCGATGAAAAGATATTGCCGCTCTACTGATTCGGAGTGAGACCTCTGCTGTTAAACTGGAGCCGGTCACTCACCAACGCACTCACACACTCACCCACTCACTCACCCACACACTCACCCACTCACTCACCCACACACTCACACACTCACTCACCCACACACTCACCCACTCACTCAATTACCCACCCACACACTCACCCACACACCCACCCACACACTCACCCACACACACCCACACACCCACCCACACATTCAACCACTCACTCATCCACCCACTTACTCACCCACACACTCACCCACACACTCACCCACTCACACACCCACTCACACACCCACCCACACACTTACCCACCCACACACCCACCCACTCACTCACCCACACACACACTCACCCACACACCCACCCACACACTCACACACACTCACTCACACACTCACTCACACACACACACACCCACACACTCACCCATACACCCACCCACACACTCACCCGCACACTCACCCACACACCCACCCACACACTCACCCACACACTCACCCACACACCCACCCACACACTCACCCACTCACTCACCCACACATTCACCCACCCACACACACACCCACCCACTCACTCACCCACACACTCACCCACTCACACACCCACTCACACACCCACCCACACACTCACCCACCCACACACTCACCCACCACACACCCACTCACACACCCACCCACACACTCACACACCCACCCACTCACCCACTCACACACACTCACTCACACACTCACTCACACACTCACCCACACACTCACCCACACATTCACCCACACACTCACCCACACACTCACACACACACCCACTCACACACTCACCCACACACACACCCACTCACTCACCCACACACTCACTCACACACTCACTCACTCACCCACACACTCACCCACTCACTCACACACTCACTCACCCACACACTCACCCACACACTCACCCACTCACACACCCACACACCCACTCACACACTCACTCACCCACACACTCACCCACTCACTCACACACTCACCCACACACACACTCACTCACTCACACTCACCCACACACCCACCCACGCACTCACCCACACACCACAACACTCACTCACCCACCCACACACTCACCCACTCACACACACACTCACCCACACTCACACACTCACCCACCCACACACACATTCACCCACACACTCACCCACACACCCACCCACACACTCACTCACCCACCCACATACTTACCCACTCACACACCCACACACTCACCCACCCACACACTCACTCACCCACCCACCCACCCACACACTCACCCACTCACACACCCACCCACACACACACCCACCCACACACTCACCCACTCACACACCCACACACACCCACACATTCACCCACTCACACACACTCACTCACACACCCACCCACACACTCACCCACACACTCACCCACACACTCACCCACTCACACACACTCACTCACACACCCACCCACACACTCACTCACACACTCACCCACTCACTCACCCACACACTCACCCACACACCCACCCACTCACTCACCCACACACTCACCCACACACCCACCCACACACTCACCCACACACCCACACACTCACCCACTCACACACTCACCCACTCACACACACACTCACCCACACACTCACACACACACTCACACACTCACACACCCACACATTCACCCACCCACCCACACACTCACCCACACACTCACACACTAACCCACTCACTCACCCACACACTCACCCACACACCCACCCACACACTCACCCACACATTCACCCACACACCCACACACTCACCCACTCACACACTCACACACACTCACCCACACACTCACCCACACATTCACCCACACACCCACCCACTCACACACACTCACACACACTCACCCACTCACACACTCACCCACCCACCCACACACTCACCCACCCACCCACACACTCACCCACACACTCACCCACACACTCACCCACACACTCACCCACTCACACACACTCACCCACCCACCCACACACCCACACACTCACCCACTCACACACACTCACACTCACCCACCCACCCACACACTCACCCACCCACCCACACACTCACCCACCCACCCACACACTCACCCACACACTCACCCACTCACACACCCACCCACCCACACACTAACCCACTCACACCCAGGTGCCTGCGTGATGCCCCACTCCGGTATGAGTCACAACATCGCCCGATCTGTCACTCCATGGCGAGTGGCCACTCGCAGCGGTCACCTGGGAGAGGTCGCAGAAGGTCACGTGACTCATCGGCCTCGCAGCC
>NC_046142.1:2125245-2167745 GCF_010993605.1 Petromyzon marinus | reverse complement strand
GCTCCTCACACAATCCAGTCTGGTTAAACCCAGGATGGATCGTAGGCAGGCCAGCCTAAATGTTTCTAACCGGCGAAGATGTTCCATTCGGGGGGTCCACGTTTCGCAAGCATAGAGAAGGGAGGGAATGACCGTGGCCGAGAAGACCTGAAGCTTAGTGCGGAGCGACAGACCAGGTAGCTTCCACACAGCGTTACGCAACCGATGAAAAGATATTGCCGCTCGACTGATTCGGAGTGAGACCTCTGCTGTTAAACTGGAGCCAGTCATAAGCACACTGCCCAGGTATGGGAAACTCTCCACTCTCTCCACAACTGCCCCATCACCGATTGGGAGTTGTGGTGGTGGAGTGTCCGATGGTACAAAATACCCAGGCAGGTGCTTAGTTTTGGTGGGGCTGATGGTAAGGCCCCACCTCTTAGTGGCATGCTCCAGTCTCAGCAGCAGCGTCTCCAACTCCTCCTCTGACTGAGCAGCTATTACCAAGTCATCAGCATACATAACGTGGTTGAGCAATAGGGAGCCATCCCTTGACCGCACCCGGGCATCGATTAGCCTCCCATTATATCTGTACCATATGGAGATTCCCCCGGTACAGCTATTGAAGGCTTCACGAACTACGTGGTCAAAATAGATGTTAAATAATGTGGGAGCCAAAGGACATCCCTGTCGCACCCCAAGGTGTACAGGGAATGGCTCTGACTCCCGGCCACGTAGTTTTACCCGGGCCCGCTCACCATCATGAAGGTCCTTAATGATCGTGAGCAGAGGGTCAGGTACTCCAAAAGCACGAAGAACGACCCAGAGCCCAGGCCTACTGATGGTATCATAGGCCTTGACCAGGTCAATAAAGCAGAGATGTAGGTCTTGTTGGAATTCCCTACACCTCTGCTGTAGCAGACGGACAGAAAATATGGCATCTGTGCAGGACCGCCCTTTCCTGAAACCGCATTGGGGCTCCGCAAGCCTCTCCTCAGCGTGCCTGGCAAGGCGATGCTGAATAATCCTTGCCAGGACCTTTCCCGGCACACTGAGGAGTGAGATGCCCCTGTAGTTGTTACAGTCTGTGCGGTCCCCCTTCTTAAAAAGGGGGACCACCAGGGCATCCTTCCAATCCTGCGGAACCCGTCCAGTGGTCCAGACTGTTGTTATGATGTCATATAGGGCAGTCTGTGCACAAACGCCACCCTCCCTCAGCATTTCGCTTGGGAGATCATCTCTGCCCGCTGCCTTTCCTGGTCTCAGACTCCGGATCGCCTTCAATACTTCCTCAGCAGATGGCACCTCAGCCAGCCACTCACAGGGGGTGACTTCATCCAATATTTGAGGCACCGCAGCCTCAGCAGGGTCATCCTCACTTTGTGCCGCGATGTTTTCCTGGCTGAGGGATTTTCCCTCCCCCAGGACCTCACAGAAATGCTCAGCAAATCTGCGAACCTGTTCCTGGGGGTCAGAAATTGGATCACCGTTTTTTCCCCTAATGATGGTAATAGGTGTGGCGCTGCAGGTTACTTTTTTGATGGAGTTAAATAGAGATTTGTGATCACGAGTCACTGAGGCAGACTCCATCTCCTCAGCAACCCGCGACCACCACCCATCCTTGCAGCGCCTCACGGCTCTCCGAACCTCCGAGCGAAGGCTGCGGTAAGCCTCCTCATTCTCTGACGTGGGATTCTGTAGCCGATGACAGTGGGCCTGTCGCTTTTTCTCAACCATCGTGAACAACTCCTCTGTCATCCAGGGTGTCTGGGGAGGTCTGGACCGCGTACCCAAAGCAGCCATTGCAGCTGCATGAGTCACAGTCCTAAACCTCGCCCATTTACCCTCGACATCAGGAGGAGTCGGGGACGATGCCAATCCCAGCCGCAAGCGATGATGAAATTCTCGCTTGCAACTTTCATCAGATAACTGAGACCAGGCCACTTTAGGTTGGAATGGGGTCCTGGGTGTACACCCACCACCGGAGTGGAAGAATGGCAGGCGCATCTTACAGATGACTAGTCGATGGTCAGAGGGCAGATCAGCTCCACGGTAGGTCCTGGTGTCAAGGACATGGGCTCGCATTCGCTGGTCCGTCACTATGTAGTCCAGCAGATGTTCTTGCTTGGACCCGGCATGCATCCATGATGTTGTGTGGATGCGCCGATGCCGGAACAGCGTGTTGGTAATTACAAGCCCATGGGCTGCACAAAAATCTAGCAGCCTCCTACCGTTGTTATTGAGCTGATCTGGCCCATGCCCTCCAATCACTCCAGACCAGGTGCCAGTATCATGACCAACTCGGGCATTGAAGTCACCCAACATGATGACTCTATCCCGAGGGGCCACTTTAGCCAGCACCTGTGACAGGAGGTCATAGAAGGCATCTGACTCATCGGCTTTGCCTGCATCCCTCCACGGATGTTCATCTTCGGTGGGGGCATAAGTAACCACGACCACCATTCCTCGCCTCCGGTTGATGGGAAGGCGAGCCCAAAGTAGCCTGGGGCTTACAGCTTCCCACACCTCACCACCACGCTCCCACGCCCCCTTCATTCTTTTGTTCAAAAGAAGACCCACACCCTGTTGTTTGGCAGTCTGCTGCCCCGAGTAGAGGACTGTCCACCCCTCATGGTGGCAGGAGCCAGAGCCGGTCCACCGGACCTCCTGAATGCCGCATAGATCCAGGCGGTACCGGTCCAGCTCCCGACAGAGGAGTGGCAGCCTCTCCTCTGCAGTGAGCGTTCGAACATTCCACGTGGCCAACCGTAGTGGCTTTTCGTTGTTTCTGGAGTAGCCCCGAGGGTAGGTATTCAATCTCCTGGCTCCGCCAATTGGGGTTTGGCCAGGAGACGTCATAGACGCCTGGCCCCCCGGGGCCTCCGGCACAAGCTTAGTTGTTACATATTTCATTCGTAGTTTCGTGGTAATTAATTGAAGGTGGAGGGGTTACCAGCCCCTCGCACCCGTCCAGAGCCCCCGTTTAGCCCCTGTGGTGGACACATATGCCATGAGGGGAGGAGCCAATCAAAATTGGATCTCCCCCCACAGCGCTGTCCACGACAGAGTTGCCCGTCCGGCACCGCGAGGAGGTAGGGGGTTGTTTTGCCGGACTCTCACACAGACTCACACAGACTCACACACACACACAGACTCACACAGACTCACACACACACACAGACTCACACAGACTCACACACACACACACAGACTCACACAGACTCACACACACACACAGACTCACACAGACTCACACACACACAGACTCACACAGACTCACACACACACACAGACTCACACACAGACTCACACAGACTCACACACAGACTCACACACACACACACAGACTCACACACACACACAGACTCACACACACACACAGACTCACACACACACACAGACTCACACACACACACACAGACTCTCACACACACACTAACTCACACACACACACACACAGACTCACACACACACACAGACTCACTCACACACACACTCACCCTGACTCACACACACACACAGACTCACACAGACTCACACACACACACACACAGACTCACACACACACACAGACTCACACACACACAGACTCACCCTGACTCACACACACACACAGACTCACACACACACACACAGACTCACACGCACACAGACTCACACACACACACAGAGCCACACACACACACAGACTCACACACACACACAGACTCACACACACAGACTCACACACACAGACTCACACACACACACAGACTCACACACACACACAGACTCACCCTGACTCACACACACACAGACTCACACACACAGACTCACACACACACACAGACTCACACACACACAGACTCACACACACACAGACTCACACACACACGCAGACTCACACACACAGACTCACACACACACACACAGACTCTCACACACACACTAACTCACACACACACACACAGACTCACTCACACACACACTCACCCTGACTCACACACACACACACAGACTCACACAGACTCACACACACACACAGACTCACACAGACTCACACACACACACAGACTCACACAGACTCACACACACACACAGACTCACACAGACTCACACACACACAGACTCACACAGACTCACACACACACACAGACTCACACACAGACTCACACACAGACTCACACACACACACACAGACTCACACACACACACACAGACTCACACACACACACAGACTCACACACACACACAGACTCACACACACACACACAGACTCTCACACACACACTAACTCACACACACACACACACAGACTCACACACACACACAGACTCACTCACACACACACTCACCCTGACTCACACACACACACACAGACTCACACAGACTCACACACACACACAGACTCACACAGACTCACACAGACTCACACACACACACAGACTCACACAGACTCACACAGACTCACACACAGACTCACACACACACACAGACTCACACACACACACACAGACTCACACACACACACAGACTCACACACACACACACAGACTCACACACACACACACAGACTCACACACACACACACAGACTCACACACACACACAGACTCACACACACACACAGACTCACACACACACACAGACTCTCACACACACAGACTCTCACACACACAGACTCTCACACACACAGACTCTCACACACACACACACACAGACTCACACACACACACAGACTCACACACACACACAGACTCACACACACACACACAGACTCACACACACACACTCACCCACACACACACACTCACCCACACACACACACTCACACACACACACAGACTCACACACACACACAGACTCACACACACAGACACACACAGACTCACACACACACACAGACTCACACACACACACAGACTCACACACACACACAGACTCACACACACACAGACATACTGACTCACACACACAAAGATCAAAGATCCCCCCTATAGCCTTAACAGACTGTAGGGGCATGTGCTGTTAGCGAGCACCTATGAAGGCCGGAACGGTACACGAGGGGGTGGGTGGCTAGCACCACGCCCAACCACCTTTGTCTCCCCAGTGGCGATATTTACACATCGCACCAGGTATTCATTTGAGGCTGAGTCGACCTAGGGGAGGCCCGGGACCGGTTCAGATAATCGTCACTGGTGTTGGCCGTGAGTGGGAATCGAACTCGGGTCGCCAGGTTCATAGCGCAGCGCGCTAACAGCTACACTATCGCTCACACACACACACACACACCGACTCACTCACACACCGACTCACTCACACACACACCGACTCACTCACACACCGACTCACTCACACACTCACCCTGACTCACACACACCGACTCTACACACACACACTGACTCTCATACACACCGACTCACACACACACACATACTGACTCACACACACACACTGACTCTCACACACACATACTGACTCACACACACACACCGACTCACACACACACCGACTCACACACTCACCCTGACTCACACACACACCGACTCACACACACACCGACTCACACACACACATACTGACTCACACACACACACTGACTCACCCTGACTCACACACTAACTCACACACACATACTGACTCACACACACACACTGACTCACACACACACACCGACTCACACACACACACACACTGACTCACACACACACATACTGACTCACACACACACACCGACTCACACACACGCCGACTCACACACACACACATACTGACTCACACACACACACTGACTCACACACACACCGACTCACACACACAGACTCTCACACACACCGACTCACACACACACACCGACTCACACACACACCGACTCACACACACACCGCCTCACACACCGACTCACACACACATACTGACTCACTCACACACCGACTCACACACACACTGACTCACACACACTAACTCACACACACACACTGACTCACACACACACCGACTCACACACACATACTGACTCACACACATACTGACTCACACACACACACTGACTCACTCACACACACAGACTCACCCTGACTCACACACTAACTCACACACACACTGACTCACTCACACACACACACTGACTCACACACCGACTCACACACACACCGACTCACACACACACCGACTCAAACACACACCGACTCTACACACACACACCGACTCACACACACACACACCGACTCACACACACACACACCGACTCACACACACATACTGACTCACACACATACCGACTCACACACACACTGACTCACACACACACCGACTCACACACACACTGACTCACACACACACCGACTCACACACACACCGACTCACACACACACACACCGATTCACACACACACACACCGACTCACACACACACACACTGACTCACACACACACCGACTCACACACACACACTGACTCACACACACACACCGACTCACACACACACACCGACTCACACACACCGACACTCACACACACGCACCGACTCTCACACACACACACCGACTCACACACACACCGACTTACACACACACACCGACTCTACACACACACACCGACTCACACACACACCGACTCACACACACACACATACTGACTCACACACACACACCGCCTCACACACACACTGACTCACACACACACACCGACTCACACACACACTGACTCACACACACCGACTCACACACACACCGACTCACACACACACCGACTCACACACACACACCGACTCACACACACCGACACACACACACCGACTCACACACACACACTGACTCACACACACACACCGACTCACACACACACACACTGACTCACACACACAGGACTCACACACACACACACCGACTCACACACACCGACTCTCACACACACGCACCGACTCTCACACACACACACTGACTCACACACACACACCGACTCACACACACACACACTGACTCACACACACAGGACTCACACACACACACACCGACTCACACACACCGACACTCACACACACGCACCGACTCTCACACACACACACCGACTCACACACACACACCGACTTACACACACACACCGACTCTACACACACACACCGACTCACACACACACCGACTCACACACACACACATACTGACTCACACACACACACCGCCTCACACACACACTGACTCACACACACACACCGACTCACACACACACACCGACTTACACACACACACACCGATCTCACACCGACTCAGTCACTCGCTCGTGGCAACTTCAAGGGGCTCTGTGGGCAGCCAAGCGCCATGGAAAGGGAAACTTTTCAAGGGCACTGCGGTGGAGATTACAACAACCCCGCCCCCTCCACCCATCCCCCTAACCCCTCCCCCCTAACCCCTCCCTCTATTCCCCGTGCCCCCCCCCCATTCCCTAACCCCTCCCTCTCTCCCTCTAACCCCTCCCCCCTAACCCATCCCTCTACCCCTATCCATCTATCCCCTCTCCCATCCCCCCTAACCCCTCCCCTATCCCCCTAATCCCTACCTCGAACCCCTCCCCCTATCCCCTTAGCCCCTCCCTTATCCATATAGCCCCTCCCCCGTATCCCCCTAACCCCTCCCCTATCCCCCAAACCCCTCCCTCATCCCCCCACCCCTCCCCTTATTCCCCCACAACCCTCCCCCACCCCTCCCTCTATCCCTCCAAACCCCTCCCCCATCTCCCCTAACCCCTCCCCCTATACGCACAACCCCGCCCCCTATCCCCCTAACCCAGGGGTGGGCAATTTTTTTTGACTCGCGGGCCACACAATGGGTTCTAGAATTTGACGGAGGGGCCGGGCCAGGAACAGAGACGGATGGAGTGTTTGTGTGAACTAATATAAATGACGTGTTAAAAATCATTACGTGAAAGGATTTGGCCTTTTTAACAGGTAGCAAAGCATTTATTTGCAAGGCAATTGAACAAATTGCACGAACATGAGCAATACAAAAACGTGTCGTAACGTGACTGATCAAACATCGTGAAAACATCTGAGGCCTGTGCCCAAACCAACGACCTCACTTGAACTTCTTTATGATCTACATTAACAGGTTAGAAGCAGCCTCTACGCAGGCTGTGTGTCGGAGATTTGGCTCCAACCTCGCTGCAGCAACACATCATCACCGTCACTTTCAGCGGGAACGGTGTTGTTGATCTCCCATCGTTGCCAGTGCATCCAAGTCTGCAGTTATTTTGGTTGTGGCAATTCTCAGGATACATCTGAGGTTGCTGATCCGTTAACGTTGATCTGTGACGGCCCACAATGCATTGCGAGATCATGTGCCCTTTCGAGCCCTATACACCACACTCCCGGTCAAAGTGCGCCATCTAACGGGGAAATGGGGGCATCACAGGAGAAAGGTAAAATTTAATTTAATAATAATAATAATATTTGGACAAGTTCGGCGGGCCCTAACCCCTCCCTCTATCCATCTATCCCCTCTTCCATCCCCCCTAACCCCTCCCCTATCCCCCTAACCCCTACCTCGAACCCCTCCCCCTATCCCCTTAGCCCCTCCCTTATCCACATAGCCCCTCCCCTTATCCCCATAACCCCTCCAAAAACCCCACCCCCCTAACCCCTTCCTCTATTCACCTAACCCCTACCCCGAATCACCCAAACCCCTCCCGTAACCCTCCCTCACCCCTCCCCCTATCCTCTCAAACCCCTCCCCCTATCCACCTAACCCCTCCCCTATCCACCTAACCCCTCCCCCTATCCTCTCAAACCCCTCCCCCTATCCACCTAATCCCTCCCCCTATCCACCTAACCCCTCCCCCTATCCTCTCAAACCCCTCCCCCTATCCACCTAACCCCTCCCCTATCCACCTAACCCCTCCCCCTATCCTCTCAAACCCCTCCCCCTATCCACCTAATCCCTCCCCCTATCCACCTAACCCCTCCCCCTATCCTCTCAAACCCCTCCCCCTATCCACCTAACCCCTCCCCCTATCCACCTAACCCCTCCCCTATCCACCTAACCCCTCCCCCTATCCTCTCAAACCCCTCCCCTTATCCACCTAACCCCTCCCCCCTAACCCCCTACTCCCCCCTACCGCTCCCCCGATCCTCTAAAACCCCTCCCCTATCCCCTTCAACCTATCTCCCAAACCCCTCCTCCCCTATCCTCATCCACCCTGACCCCACCCCCAAAATCTTCCCTCCTCCCCTCCCCCTTAGCCCCGTCCACCAATCACAGGAAGCGAGGCCCCTCCCCCACAGCTCAATCAAACTCCAAACAGCCAATGGTAAGGCGCCCCCTACCCCCACCCATCTCAATTAACCCTAATTAGCATAATAGGCGGGGTGGGGCTATTTAAATGAGTCAATTCATTTATTATTTTCACTTCGCAAAACTTCGATGAGAGGCCAGACAGAGGTCACCGCACCGTTACTCGAATCGCGATGTTTTAAGTTGTTTTACGAAGTTATTGAGGCTTATATTTCTCAAGTGGATTCCTTTCTGAGGGAAAATATACTGTAATAAGTTAATTATTGTTGATAGTTTTGAGTTTTAATTTGACGTAAATTAACATAGTTTGTACTGTGCTTCGTTAACCGCCGCTTAATTACAATATTATGCGTGAGATTATTTATTATTAATTAGATTTTGTATATGGTCAGGTGTAAGATATCTGTAAATAAGACATTTACCACGTATTTTAAGTTAATTGTTTCAAATATTGCTAGTTTTTAAGTTATATAATTAGAATTAATGATATTGACACGTACACAATAGTGTATACAGTTATACAATATACACCAATATTAACATAAAATATACACAAATATACTCTTTTCGTATATACATATTCACGTATTACAAGATACATAAATATACTTATTTACATTTTATAATAAATACAAATATTTGCATATACACGTTCATATTCTAATTTACATGAATATTATATTTACATAGTATATACACAAATATACTGTAAACTATAGACACTCAATTACACACGCAGCTGTTTACACACATATACATACACACAGACACACACAGACATCACACAGACACATCACACACAGACACATACACATCACACAGACATACACACAGACGCATCACACACAGACACATACACACAGACACATACACACAGACATCACACAGACACATCACACACAGACACATTCACACAGACACATACATCACACACAGACACATACATCACACACAGACATACACACAGATACATCACACAGATACATACACACAGATACATACACACACATTCACACATACACACAGACACATACACATAGACACATCACACAGACACATACACACAGACACATACACACAGACACATACATCACACACAGACACATACACACAGATACATCACACAGACACATACACAGACACATACACACAGATACATCACACAGACACATAGACACAGACACATACATCACACACAGACACATACACATCAGACACATACACACAGACACATACACACAGACACATTCACACAGACACATCAGACACATACACACAGACACATCACACACAGACACATCACACACAGACACATTCACACAGACACATCAGACACATACACACAGACACATCACACACATCACACATACACTCATCGGCCGTGACGTCACGACTGCTCGTGCCAGGCTAGGTGCACGTGGACACGCCACACACACACACACCTCGAGATGCATATTCCACGTTAACTCGAGAGCCCCAACGTTGCACGGACTTTAACAGAAACCTTCGTGCCAAAGTAAACAAATTGAACCCTTATTGCAAACGTAATATTATTCTTACAAATACATAGTCATCACTTCTGACTGCGGGAAACGGAATGTCACGTGAGTACCAATTTGCATCTCATTAAACAATTTGCATCTCATTAGCGTTGGTTAATAAAACAAATCTTGCATATTTGGAATGTTACCACTTAAGTCAGGATTTTTTTTCCGGTTACCGCTATTTTTATATTTCACATTAAGGTAGGACCAAGCAAAGGTCTGGCAAATAAAGCGTACAATTGTTCACGCGACGTGTCTCTCGTCTCGTAGTAGTCGCTTAAAAAATAAAACAAATCGGTTTTATACATGACCGGTTTAACCGGTTTAAAATATTATAATTTGGTTACCGGTATTCGAGAGTTGATTTTTATGTTTGGTGATGATGGTGGTGGTGGTGATGATGGTGGTGGTGGTGATGATGGTGATGATGATGGTGGTGATGGTGGTGGTGATGGTGGTGGTGATGATGATGGTGGTGGTGATGATGATGGTGGTGATGATGATGGTGGTGATGATGGTGGTGGTGATGGTGGTGGTGGTGATGATGATGGTGGTGGTGATGATGGTGGTGGTGATGATGATGATGATGGTGGTGGTGATGATGATGATGATGGTGGTGGTGGTGATGATGATGGTGGTGGTGATGATGATGGTGGTGGTGATGATGGTAGTGGTGGTGGTGATGATGATGGTGATGATGATGGTGGTGGTGGTGATGATGATGGTGGTGGTGATGATGATGGTGGTGATGATGATGATGGTAGTGGTGGTGATGGTGGTGGTGATGATGGTGGTGGTGATGATGGTGGTAATGGGGAGCGGTGGCGCAGTGGTTAGCGCTACGCTGCGCTACGAACCCGTCTCTGACCCCAATTCGATTCCCGCTCACGGCCAACACCGGTGACGATTATCTGACGGTCCTGGGGCTCCCCTAGGTCGACTCGGCCTCAAATGGGTAACCTGGTGCGGTGTGTAGTAAACATCGCCACTGGGGAGACAAAGGCGGCCGGGTGTGGTTCTGGCCACCCACCTCCTCGTGTGCCGTGCCGGCCTGCAAACCTGCTGCTACTCGCTAACCGCACTTGCCCCTACAGTGTGTTAGAGGCCACACAGGGGGAATCTTTGTGTGTGTCTCTGTATCTCTGTGTCTCTATCGGCTGCTATTAATTCCCACACAATGAAGCCGCTGTGTTGAACTGCCATCATTTGTGGCCAGGTCGCTTCTGCAAGAATAAGTTGATAACCTCAGTGGGCCTTTGCCTGGTAAGATACACAATCATAATTATGGGGCCGTCCATAAATGACGTCACGCACCTGGGGGGGGGGCAGACATTTGTGACGATGTGTGAGTCAGTCATTTATAGACGGTCCCTTAGTTTTGTATATTTTAAAGAGCTTTATAGCTCATCGGATTCCTCCTGCAGTCTAAATACAACTCCCTGATTCTCTGTCTGTGCTGGGGTGTTGAACCCTCACGTCCCCCCCCCCCCCCGTGCAGGGATGCTGCCGCGCCTCGCACTGCTGATGACCCTGCTGCTGGGCGAAGCCGGCGCCCAGCAGCAGCTTGAGTCGTGCCGCCCTGGCACGGAGCCCAACTCCCTGCAGTGCTTCACCTTCCCTGCCGGTGGGGGGCCCCGCCCACACACCCCGACCCCCCACAGTGTCCATGAAACCAGAGGCCACCTGCCGGTGGACCCCTGGGTCTCTCGCTGAGCCCTACGGGCCTCGGTGCACCTCGAGGCCCTGTCGGTGATCTCACGCCCCCCACCCCCCTACCCCCGTGGTTGTCTCCGGCCTCGCAGTGGTGCCGGGGGGGGTGCTCCGCCTCGTGGTGTTTGGCCCGGCGCTGCCTCCGCTGGGCACGGAGACGTTCCGTGCGGCCGACTTGTCGGTGCTGCAGCGCCTCGACCTCTCCTTCAACAACATCTCGTGGGCGCCGGCAGACGCCTTCGCGCCCCTACACACGCTGCTCAGCCTCGAGGTGGTGGAGGGGGGGGTTGTCATGACCACCATGCTCACCACCACCAACCTCACCACCACCACCTCCACCACTACCCTCACCACCACCATCCTCACCACCACCAACCTCACCACCACCTCCACCACTACCCTCACCACCACCATCCTCACCACCACCAACCTCACCACCACCATCCTCACCACCACCAACCTCACCACCACCAACTTCACCACCACCTCCACCAATACCCTCACCACCACCTCCACCAATACCCTCACCACCACCATCCTCACCACCACCAACCTCACCACCACCAACTTCACCACCACCTCCACCAATACCCTCACCACCATCTCCACCAATACCCTCACCACCACCTCCACTACTACCCTCACCACCACCGCTATCACCACCTCCATCACCACCATCCTCACCACCACCATCCTCACCACCACCAACCTCACCACCACCTCCACCAATACCCTCACTACCACCGCTATCACCACTACCCTCACCACTACCACTATCACCACCATCCTCACCACCACCATCCTCACCACCACCAACCTCACCACCACCTCCACCAATACCCTCACCACCACCGCTATCACCACCTCCACCACCATCACCACCATCCTCATCACTTCCACCACCATCCTCACCACCACCTCCACCACTACGCTCACCACCACCGCTATCACCACCACCATTACCAACCATCCTCATCACTTCCACCACCATCCTCACCACCACCTCCACCACTATCAGCACCACCATCACCGCCACCATCCTCACCATCATCATCGGCATCACCACCACCTCCATCACCTCCATCACCACCACCACCATCCTCACTCTCTTCTCTCTCCCGTGGCGCGTGCAGCTCAACAACAACCGCCTGACGGCGCTCCCGGCCGGCGTGTTCTCCAACCTGAGCCACCTGCGAGTGCTCGACATCTCCAGCAACCTGGTGGAGAGCATCGCCCCGGGCGCCTTCAGCGGCCTCGTCAGCCTGCGCCTCCTCAACCTCTCCCGCAACGCCCTCGCCGCCCTCGCCAGCCTCGCCCGCCCCGCTGGCGTGCTCCCGGCAGGCGGCGGTGGTGGAAGAGATGCGGTGACGGTGGCGGTGGCGGCGGCGGCGGCATTGGGCACGACACCAGGACCGGAGGCAACGATGATTGGACCGTTCACTGGTGAGGTCGTGGTAGTGGTGGATGTGGTGGTGGTGGATGTGGTGGTGGTGGTGGATGTGGTGGTGGTGGATGTGGTGGTGGTGGATGTGATGGTGGTGGTGGATGTGGTGGTGGTGGTGGATGTGGTGGTGGTGGATGTGGTGGTGGTGGTGAATGTGGTGGTGGTGGGGGATGTGGTGGTGGTGGTGGATGTGGTGGTGGTGGTGGATGTGGTGGTGGTGGGGGATGTGGTGGTGGTGGTGGATGTGGTGGTGGTGGTGGATGTGGTGGTGGTAGTGGTGGATGTGGTCGTGGTAGTGGTGGATGTGGTGGTGGTGGTGGATGTGGTGGTGGTGGTGGTGGATGTGGTGGTGGTGGATGTGGTGGTGGATGTGGTGTTGGTGGATGTGGTGGTGGTGGTGGACGTGGTGGTGATGGTGGAGGTAGTCCATGGATGTGGTGCTGATGGAGGTGGTTTGTGCTGATGGTGGAGGTGGTGCTGAAGGCAGAGGTGGTGCTGATTGTGGAGGTGATGCTTATGGAGGTGGTGGTGCTGATGGTGGAGGTGATGCTTATGGAGGTGGTGGTGCTGATGGTGGAGGTGGTGCTGATGGTGGTGGAGGTGCTGACGGTCTTTGTATCCATCTCCATATTTCTGTGTATCTCTCCACGCCTCCCCCACCCTGGCCTGCCCCTCCTGCCCCTCCACAGGCCTGAGCCTGCGCTCCCACCTGGACCTGTCCCACAACCGCCTCTCTCAGCTCGGGCCCGGCGCTGACTGGGGCCTGGCTGGGCCCGGCTCCGTGAGACTCCACGGGAACCCCTGGGACTGCTCCTGTCGCCTGCAGGAGTTTGTGCTGTGGCTCAAGAACTCATCGTCGTTGTCGTCGTCGTCCACGGCGCCGTCATCGACGCAGGATGGTAATGCGGGCGCAGCGGGTCCTTGCTGAGCGCGCTGGTGGTGTGTCGTGGCAAGCGATAAAGTTCGGTGAGGTTACGATGTACTGCTACTACCACCTCGCACACCACGCAGTGAGATGGCGGGACTAATAACTGAGGGTGCGCCACCACTGCGTTGCTGTATCCTTCCGCGTACTGTATCACTGTACCGCTCAGCTGCGCAGCTCAAGAAAGTAGTTCGTCCGTCGACCGCTCAGAAACCGCATGATAACGACGCGTCTGCCGTGTTATAACAGAGTAAACGTTCCATGTTATAACAGAGTGCTTGTTCCACGTTGTAATAGGGTGAATGTTCCACGTTGTAACAGGGTGAATGTTCCACGTTGTAACAGAGTAAACGTTCCACGTTGTAACAGAGTGAACGTTCCACGTTGTAACAGGGTGAATGTTCCACGTTATAGCAGAGTGCTTGTTCCACGTTGTAACAGTGAACGTTCCACGTTGTAACAGGGTGAACGTTCCGTGTTATAACAGAGTGAACATTCCACGTTGTAACAGAGTGATCGTTCCACGTTATAACAGAGTGATCGTTCCACGTTGTAACAGTGAACGTTCCACGTTGTAACAGAGTGAACGTTTCGTGTTATAACAGAGTGATCGTTCCACGTTGTAACAGAGTGAACGTTCCGCGTTGTAACAGAGTAAACGTTCCACGTTGTAACAGAGTAAACGTTCCACGTTGTAACAGGGTGAACGTTCCACGTTGTAACAGAGTGAACGTTCCACGTTATAACAGGGTGATCGTTCCACGTTGTAACAGAGTAAACGTTCCACGTTGTAACAGAGTGAACGTTCCACGTTATAACAGGGTGATCGTTCCACGTTGTAACAGGGTGAACGTTCCACGTTGTAACAGAGTAAACGTTCCACGTTATAACAGGGTGATCGTTCCACGTTGTAACAGAGTAAACGTTCCACGTTGTAACAGAGTAAACGTTCCACGTTATAACAGGGTGATCGTTCCACGTTGTAACAGGGTGAATGTTCCACGTTGTAACAGTGAACGTTCCACGTTATAACAGGGTAAACGTTCCACGTTGTAACAGAGTAAACGTTCCACGTTGTAACAGAGTAAACGTTCCACGTTGTAACAGGGTGAACGTTCCGCGTTATAACAGGGTGAATGTTCCACGTTATAACAGGGTGATCGTTCCACGTTGTAACAGAGTGAACGTTCCGCGTTATAACAGGGTGATCGTTCCACGTTGTAACAGAGTGAACGTTCTTGCTTGCATTAAATGAATGCCTGGCGCGATAAGTGGCACAGTGCCGGCCTTCGTAGGCGCTTCTGCTCGCTGAGAGTTCTTGCCCCGACAGTCTGTGAGCGGCCACACGGGCGGCGGGACTTTTGTCTCTTTGTAGTTGAAGCTGCCAGGCGCGATGGAGGAGGAGGAGGAGGAGGAAACTCAAGCGAGGAGTTGGGGCCCATCATCACCGATGCCCTGCAACTTCTGTGCAACCTTCCTGCTGACCTCCGGTGCCCCCACAGAACCACACGTAGACAAAGACCCCCCCGCACCACCCCCGCCAGTAACAGGCTGTCGGCTGCAAGCGCTGTTAGCGAGCAGTGCCTGTGAAGGCTGCCGGCACCGCACTACACACCACGCTATACACTGCACTATACACTACTATACACTACACTATACACTACACTATACACTACACACCACGCTATACACTACACTATACACTACTATACACTATACACTACACTATACACTACACACCACGCTATACGCTACACTATACACTACTATACACTACACACCACGCTATACACTACACTATACACTACTATACACTACACACCACGCTATACACTGCACTATACACTACTATACACTACACTATACACTACACTATACACTACACACCACGCTATACACTACACTATACACTACTATACACTATACACTACACTATACACTACACACCACGCTATACACTACACTATACACTACACTACACTATACACCACACTATACACTACACTATACACTATTATACACTACTATACACTACACTATACACTACACACCACACTATACACTACACTATACACCATACTATACACTACTATACACTACACTATACACTACACTATACACTACACACCACGCTATACACTACACTATACACTACTATACACCACACTATACACTACACTATACACTACACTACACACCACGCTATACACTACACTATACACTACTATACACTATACACTACACTATACACTACACACCACACTATACACCACACTATACACCACACTATACACCACACTATACACTACACTATACACTACTATACACTACACTATACACCACACTATACACTACACTATACACTACACTACACACCACGCTATACACTACACTATACACTACTATACACTACACTATACACCACGCTATACACCACACTATACACTACTATACACTATACACTACACTATACACTACACACCACACTATACACCACGCTATACACTACTATACACTACACTATACACTACTATACACTACACTATACACTACACTACACACCACACTATACACCACGCTATACACCACACTATACACCACACTATACACTACTATACACTACACTATACACTACTATACACTACACTATACACCACGCTATACACTACACTATACACTACTATACACTACACTATACACTACACTATACACTACTATACACTACACTATACACTACTATACACTACACTATACACCACGCTATACACCACACTATACACTACTATACACTACACTATACACTACTATACACTACACTACACACCACGCTATACACTACACTATACACTACTATACACTACACTATACACCACGCTATACACTACACTATACACTACTATACACTACACTATACACTACACTATACACTACACTATACACTACTATACACTACACTATACACCACGCTATACACCACACTATACACTACTATACACTACACTATACACTACTATACACTACACTATACACCACGCTATACACCACACTATACACTACTATACACTACACTATACACTACTATACACTACACTATACACCACGCTATACACTACTATACACTACACTATACACCACGCTATACACCACACTATACACTACTATACACTACACTATACACTACTATACACTACACTATACACTACACTATACACTACTATACACTACACTATACACCACGCTATACACCACACTACACACCACGCTATACACTACACTATACACTACTATACACTACACTATACACCACGCTATACACCACACTATACACTACTATACACTATACACTACACTATACACTACACACCACACTATACACCACGCTATACACCACACTATACACTACTACACTACACTATACACTACTATACACTACACTATACACCACGCTATACACTACACTATACACTATTATACACTACACCATACACTACACTATACACTACACACCACACTATACACCACACTACACACCATGCTATACACTACACTATACACTACTATACACTACACTATACACTACACTATACACTACACACCACACTATACACCACGCTATACACCACACTATACACTACTATACACTACACTATACACTACTATACACTACACTATACACCACGCTATACACTACACTATACACTATTATACACTACACTATACACTACTATACACTACACTATACACTACACTATACACTACACACCATACTACACACCACACTACACACCACACTATACACCACGCTATACACCACACTATACACTATTATACACTACACTATACACTACTATACACTACACTATACACTACACTATACACTACACACCATACTACACACCACACTATACACCACACTATACACCACACTATACTATACACTACTATACACTACACTATACACTACACTACACACCACACTATACACCGCACTATACACCACACTATACACTACGCTATACACTATGCTATACACTACTATACACTACTATACACCACACTATACACCACACTATACACCACACTATACACTAAACTACACACCACACTATACACTACACTATACACCACACTATACACTACACACCACACTATACACTACACACCACACTATACACTACTATACACCACACTATACACTACACTATACACTACTATCAACCACACTATACACTATACACCACACTATACACTACTATACACTACACTATACACTACACTATACACCACACTATACACTACACTATACACTACACTATACACTACACTATACACTACTATACACCACACTATACACTACACTATACACTACTATACACCACACTATACACTACACTATGAACCACACTATACACTACTATACACTACACTATACACTACACTATACACCACACTATACACTACACTATACACTACACTATACACTACACTATACACTACACTATACTACACTACTACACTACACTATACACTACACTATACACCACACTATACACTACACTTTACACCACACTATACACTACACTATACACTACACTATACACCACACTATACACTACACTATACACCACACTATACACAACACTATACACCACACTATACACTACACTATACACTACACTATATACTATACTATACACTACACTATACACTACACTATACACCACACTATACACTACACTTTACTCCACACTATACACTACACTATACACTACACTATACACCACACTATACACTACACTATACACCACACTATACACCACACTATACACCACACTATACACTACACTATACACTACACTATACACCACACTATACACTACACTTTACACCACACTATACACTACACTTTACACCACACTATACACTACACTATACACTACACTATACACCACACTATACACCATACTATACACCACACTATATACTACACTATACACCACACTATACACTACACTATACACTACACTATACACTACACTACACACCACACTATACACTACACTATACACCACACTATCACTACACTATACACTACACTATACACCACACTATACACTATACTATACACTACTATACACCACACTATACATCACACTTTACACCACACTATACACTACACTATACACTACACTATACACTACACCACTAAACTCGTATCTTTTGAACTGCTTCTTGTTGTTGTTTAGTTTGTTGTTTGTCCCCCGCACCTCCAATTAGCGCGGTGTGAAAGAAGTTCACCGTGCGGCGAGTCCACAAACATAGTGATAGGTTTCACCCTTTTAACTGGCACAAAAACTGACACCTTTATTCAAGGCATCGTGTCTGCAATAACCACAACTCAAGCATTCAAAACGCAAACAAAAAGACAACTCTGATAATAATATGCACTGCCCTTGAATTTGATTGGTCCACACCCGAGACGGCTTTCTTTAGAGCCTAGTCCCCACTGGTGTTAAAAGGGTCAAACCTATTACTATGTCTTGTTACTGGAAAGGAGGTCTCATAATGTAAAGAGTCCATATACGTTGACCTCTACCCGCGGGGGGTGTCGGGCGGAGGGGAGGTCGTGACCGTGACCTCTCGCCCGGCGCAGGTCAACCCCGGTGGTGAACGTGACGGACTTCCGGTGTCCCGACGAGTCGGCGTCCGTCCCCTCCGACGCGGCGAGGCTGCCCGCAGACACTCTCTGGGTGCTCATCGGGACGCTGCTCGGCATTCTGGGTAAGGGCAGGTTCAACGAACGTCGTCGTCATCATCATCGTCGTCATCGTCGTCGTCGTCATTACCGTCATCATCGTCCATCATGATCGTTCTGCTGCTGTGTGGTCCATAGTCTAGGGGCACCCCCCTGTGACAGCTGTCCGTCTTCTGCTTGGGGAAGGCTATGATTAAAAACCTGTCTACTGGACATCTGTGTAAAAATATCTTCATATCTCGTTTGATTTCTCCAGAAAAAAATACATATTCTGATTCCTGCTGTGTGGTCCAGCCTAGGGGCACCCCCAGTGACAGCTGTCCGTCTTCTGCTTGGGGAAGGCTATGATTAAAAACCTGTCTACTAGACATCTGTGTAAAAATATCTTTATATCTCGTTTGATTTCTCCAGAAAAAAATACATATTCTGATTCCTGCTGTGTGGTCCAGCCTAGGGGCACCCCCAGTGACAGCTGTCCGTCTTCTGCTTGGGGAAGGCTATGATTAAAAACCTGTCTACTGGACATCTGTGTAAAAATATCTTTATATCTCGTTTGATTTCTCCAGAAAAAAATACATATTCTGATTCCTGCTGTGTGGTCCAGCCTAGGGGCACCCCCAGTGACAGCTGTCCGTCTTCTGCTTGGGGAAGGCTATGATTAAAAACCTGTCTACTGGACATCTGTGTAAAAATATCTTCATATCTCGTTTGATTTCTCCAGAAAAAAATACATATTCTGATTCCTGCTGTGTGGTCCAGCCTAGGGGCACCCCCAGTGACAGCTGTCCGTCTTTTGGTTGGGGAAGGCTATGATTAAAAACCTGTCTACTGGACATCTGTGTAAAAATATCTTCATATCTCGTTTGATTTCTCCAGAAAAAAATACATATTCTGATTCCTGCTGTGTGGTCCAGCCTAGGGGCACCCCCAGTGACAGCTGTCCGTCTTTTGGTTGGGGAAGTCTATGATTAAAAACCTGTCTACTGGACATCTGTGTAAAAATATCTTCATATCTCGTTTGATTTCTCCAGAAAAAAATACATATTCTGATTCCTGCTGTGTGGTCCAGCCTAGGGGCACCCCCAGTGGCAGCTGTCCGTCTTCTGCTTGGGGAAGGCTATGATTAAAAACCTGTCTACTGGACATCTGTGTAAAAATATCTTTATATCTCGTTTGATTTCTCCAGAAAAAAATACATATTCAGATTCCTGCTGTGTGGTCCAGCCTAGGGGCACCCCCAGTGGCAGCTTCCCCTGTGCAGTCTGCTACTAGTAGAGGGGTGATGTTGGTGCTGCTGTGTGGTCTGTGGCCTCGGGGCAGCACCGGTGGCAGCTGCTCCCTGCGGGATTTCCTTAACAGCGCCCACTGTGGGTGTAAATGTGTCGGTACGTAGTGGTGGTTGATGGTGGTGGTGGAGGTGACGATTACGGTTTGATAGGCACGCAAACACTCTCTCACTCGCATAATGGCCGTGTTTCGCTGGCTTGGTTTCACTACGGCCGTGTGCCGAGCGGAGTGCGTTTGTTTTGAGAGGGAGGAACGCGTGACCCTAAGGGGGCCTTTGAGAGGCACACGTCCATGACTTGAGTTAGACTCGCAAAGGCAAAGATCCCCCGGGTAGCCTCTGCAGACTGTTGGGGCAAGTGCTTTTAGCGAGACCGGCACTGTGGCACACGAGGGGGTGGGTGGCCAGCACCATCGTGCCCGGCCGCCTTTGTATCCCCAGCGGCGATATTTACGACACACCGTACCAGGTACTCATTTGAGGCTGAGTCGACCTAGGGGAGGCCCAGGACCGGTTCCGATAATCGCCACCGATGTTGGTGGCCGTGAGTGGGAATCGAACCCGGGTCGTCGGGTTCATGGCGCAATGGGCTAACCGCTGCTGCACTACCACACGCACGGAGAGACGCACACCCACACACACGCACGGAGAGACGCACACCCACACACACGCACGGAGAGACGCACACCCACACACACTCACGGAGAGACACACACCCACACACACGCACGGAGAGACGCACACCCACGCACACGCACGGAGAGACGCACACCCACACACACGCACGGAGAGACGCACACCCACACACACGCACGGAGAGACGCACACCCACACACACGCACGGAGAGACGCACACCCACACACACTCACGGAGAGACACACACCCACACACACGCACGGAGAGACGCACACCCACGCACACGCACGGAGAGACGCACACCCACACACACGCACGGAGAGACGCACACCCACACACACGCACGGAGAGACGCACACCCACACACACGCACGGAGAGACGCACACCCACGCACACGGAGAGACGCACACCCACACACACGCACAGAGAGACGCACACACACACACGGAGAGACGCACACCCACACACACACACGGAGAGACGCACACCCACACACACACACGGAGAGACGCACACCCACACACAAGCACGTGTATACAAAGACACACACCCACACACAAGCACGTGTATACAAAGACACACACCCACACACAAGCACGTGTATACAAAGACACACACCCACACACAAGCACGTGTATACAAAGACACACACCCACACACAAGCGCGTGTATACAAAGACACACACACCCACACACAAGCACGTGTATACAAAGACACACACCCACACACAAGCGCGTGTATACAAAGACACACACCCACACACAAGCGCGTGTATACAAAGACACACACAAGCACGTGTATACAAAGACACACACCCACACACAAGCGCGTGTATACAAAGACACACACCCACACACAAGCACGTGTATACAAAGACACACACCCACACACAAGCACGTGTATACAAAGACATACACCCACACACAAGCACGTGTATACAAAGACACACACCCACACACAAGCACGTGTATACAAAGACACACACCCACACACAAGCACGTGTATACAAAGACACACACCCACACACAAGCGCGTGTATACAAAGACACACACCCACACACAAGCACGTGTATACAAAGACACACACCCACACACAAGCACGTGTATACAAAGACACACACCCACACACAAGCACGTGTATACAAAGACACACACCCACACACAAGCGCGTGTATACAAAGACACACACCCACACACAAGCGCGTGTATACAAAGACACACACCCACACACAAGCACGTGTATACAAAGACACACACCCACACACAAGCGCGTGTATACAAAGACACACACCCACACACAAGCACGTGTATACAAAGACACACACCCACACACAAGCACGTGTATACAAAGACACACACCCACACACAAGCGCGTGTATACAAAGACACACACCCACACACAAGCGCGTGTATACAAAGACACACACCCACACACAAGCACGTGTATACAAAGACACACACCCACACACAAGCACGTGTATACAAAGACACACACCCACACACAAGCACGTGTATACAAAGACACACACCCACACACAAGCACGTGTATACAAAGACACATACCCACACACAAGCACGTGTATACAAAGACACACACCCACACACAAGCGCGTGTATACAAAGACACACACCCACACACAAGCACGTGTATATACAAAGACACACACCCACACACAAGCACGTGTATACAAAGACACACGCCCACACACACAAGCGCGTGTATACAAAGACACACACACCCACACACAAGCGCGTGTATACAAAGACACACACCCACACACAAGCGCGTGTATACAAAGACACACACCCACACACAAGCACGTGTATACAAAGACACACACCCACACACAAGCACGTGTATACAAAGACACACACCCACACACAAGCACGTGTATACAAAGACACACACCCACACACAAGCACGTGTATACAAAGACACATACCCACACACAAGCACGTGTATACAAAGACACACACCCACACACAAGCGCGTGTATACAAAGACACACACCCACACACAAGCACGTGTATATACAAAGACACACACCCACACACAAGCACGTGTATACAAAGACACACGCCCACACACACAAGCGCGTGTATACAAAGACACACACACCCACACACAAGCGCGTGTATACAAAGACACACACCCACACACAAGCGCGTGTATACAAAGACACACACCCACACACAAGCACGTGTATACAAAGACACACACCCACACACAAGCACGTGTATACAAAGACACACACCCACACACAAGCACGTGTATACAAAGACACACACCCACACACAAGCACGTGTATACAAAGACACATACCCACACACAAGCACGTGTATACAAAGACACACACCCACACACAAGCGCGTGTATACAAAGACACACACCCACACACAAGCACGTGTATATACAAAGACACACACCCACACACAAGCACGTGTATACAAAGACACACACCCACACACACAAGCGCGTGTATACAAAGACACACACACCCACACACAAGCGCGTGTATACAAAGACACACACACCCACACACAAGCGCGTGTATACAAAGACACACACCCACACACAAGCGCGTGTATACAAAGACACACACCCACACACAAGCGCGTGTATACAAAGACACACGCGCGCAATGTTCGGGGCCAAGTGCTCTCCCGTGCGGCTAACAGCTGTGACGAGGTGCAGTGGCTCGCACAGAGAGCCAGAGAGAGACCCCCACTCTCCACAGGGCTCTGGAGAGGCAATTGTTGTCTTAGGCAGCCGCTAAATGGCCCACAGGGAACGCTTCAAGCGGGCCTCTTCAAGGCAGCGCTCGGTTACTCAGAAGTTCAAGCAAATGGAAACTTTTTTTTTCCGTAATTGTTATGAGTAGTAGCAGTGGTAAATAATGAGAACAACACCCTTGGT
This sequence comes from Petromyzon marinus, assembly GCF_010993605.1. NCBI lineage: Eukaryota > Metazoa > Chordata > Hyperoartia > Petromyzontiformes > Petromyzontidae > Petromyzon > Petromyzon marinus. The sequence continues at coordinate 2,142,286 of NC_046142.1, read as the reverse complement.
GATCGTCATCGTCAAGCCATTCAAATGGAGTGCCGTCGTGGCTGAGATGTTATCTCCCTCACTTGGTGTGCAGGAGGTCGTTGGGTTCAATCCCGACCCTGGAGTTTGCGTCTCTCTACCCGTGCTCGCGTGTTTTTTTCTCCCGTCCTCCAGTTTTACCCTCCGCATTTAGACTCAACGTCAAGCTTCTAAATGGTTTCGCTGCTGCTGTAAATTTACACGTGATGATGATGATGATGAGCCACTTTGTTGAGCTATAATTTGTGGCCAGGTCGCTTCGGAAAAAGAGCCTTACCTTTTACTGGTAGGAACGAAGTTGTAAACTGAGTGTACCAGCCTGCAATAGATTAATGTGTCCGTCCGTCCATCCCCTTTTTTTAAATGCAATTGTCATTTTTCGGCCCAGCCCTTAACGATTTTATGATACATTGCTCCAAAATGAGCAGATTTCAGTCAATAAGGATTTCACCATTCCATTCCTCTACAGAGGTTAATTTGTCCGAAGAACCCTCAACGATTTTGAGGGCAAAATGGTGGGAAGACGCTGTCAATTTGCACAATTTTACGTAACAATGTCATAAAATTGCGCAAAATTCCAATGTTCCTACCAGCCCACCCTGCAGGGACCTGTTAAAATTAAAAAAAGTTTTTTGTCAAATACAAAATGCAGAGACCCATAGAGATACATAGATACCCATAGAGATACATAGAGACTCATAGAGATACATAGAGACTCATAGAGATACATAGAGACACAGAGATACATAGAGACACAGAGATACATAGAGACACATAGAGATACATAGAGACTCATAGAGATACATAGAGACTCATAGAGATACATAGAGACACATAGAGATACATAGAGACTCATATAGATACATAGAGACTCATAGAGATACATAGAGACTCATAGAGATACATAGAGACACATAGAGATACATAGAGACTCAAGAGATACATAGAGACTCATAGAGATACATAGAGACACGTAGAGATACATAGAGACCCATAGAGATACATAGAGACTCATAGAGATACATAGACACTCATAGAGATACATAGAGACATAGCGATATATAGAGACTCATAGAGATACATAGATACTCATAGAGATACATAGAGACTCATAGAGCTACATAAAGACTCATAGAGATACATAGAGACTCATAGAGATACATAGAGACTCAGAGATACATAGAGACCCATAGAGATACATAGAGACATAGAGATACATAGAGACTCATAGAGATACATAGAGACCCATAGAGATACATAGAGACCCATAGAGCTACATAAAGACTCAGAGATACATAGACACTCATAGAGATACATAGAGACTCATAGAGATACGTAGAGATACATTGAGACTCATATAAACAGAGAGTGTGAAACGTGGGCTGAGATTTGCCCAACCCTGCCTAGCTGGCTCCACAAACGAAATGAATGAATCATTAAATCAGCTGAAAACATCTCAATAAATAGAGGACTGGCAGAGCTTGGGCAGTCATCACAACCACGGCCCTCAATCGTTAACACCACCGGGTAATGACCCTTGTCTTCCTGACCTTTCCCTGACCTCTGCCCAATCGTGTTTGCGTATAGCGTTTGTTGTTGTTGTTGCTTTCACGTTCTGACCCTGTGCCCCTAATGAGCATCTGCACTAAAACAGCTTCATAGCTCATCAGTGGTCCTCCTGTTGTAACAGATATTCTGATTCTGACTCCACCCCCCACCCGCCCAGCCCTGCTGCTGCTGCTCCTGCTGCTGCTCCTGCTGCTGTGGAGGAGCAAGCGGGAGTCCAAGGCGGTGGAGCCGGGACTGGATGAGGCCGAGCGTGGGGGAGCCGGAGGCGCCGCTCCGCACTCCGCGCTCCGTGCGGCGCCCTGGTCCACCCCGGCCTCATCGTCTGCTCGCGCCGCCGCCGACGACGCAAGTAGGTACAGCAGATTGCCGCGGTCCCTTCATTTCGATCCCGAACTTCCATAGGAATCGTCAGCAGTCCCTAACCTTCATCTAGTATTTTGACAGGCTATGCGTATCTGCGGCATGTGTTGTAAAGGGCAGGGACATGCGGTCAGGGGAGGCAGAGCCTCACCTGTCATGCTCCAATGAAAATAAAATCAATGTTAATATTTGTCCACTGATCTGTGTTATAAATGTCATTTCTGTACGATTCCAATCATTTTTACAGTCAAAATCGCCAAATTTGTGGAGCTCCGCTGAAAATAGAGGAAAGAGACGAGAGGTGAGGCAGCAACGAGCTCAGCCTCACCTCTGATTGCGCAACCCCTCAGTAACTGGATGGAGCGTGGGCAATAAGCACGTGCCTGTTACTATCTCATGTCACCAATGTAATGTTTGTAGACCCCTTCATTTCATGTTATGGCCTTCCATACTCCAGATAACTTATTTCACGTATGTGTATAAATATCATAAAGATATTTAGGCTCGCTGGTCTCGACATAACACTGCAATGAAAAAGCACCAGGGGAGGCAGCTTTCACATCTGCCTCACTGAGGGGGACGTGTCTAACACGCCCCCCTCCGTGAGGCCACGCCCCCTCCGTGAGGCCACGCCCCCTCCGTGAGGCCACGCCCCCCTCCGTGTGTGAATTTGGCTCTGAAACTAGCCAGTACCTCTCCAGCCATTTACCTCACCGCACGTCACTGGTAACGGGCTATGCCTATCTGCTGTACGTATTGTAACAGGCTATGCCTATCTGCTGTACGTATTGGAACAGGCTATGCCTATATTCGTTGGTTCTTTAGGTAAAGTCACGTAGTAGGTATAAAATAAATTAAATCACGACGTTTCGGGCGCAACACAAGCGTCCGACATCAGGTGGGGACAACCACAGCAAGAAACACATTGGTGAAATCGTCACCAGTCAAACAGTAGGCCCACTTCAGCAATTGTGTTTCTTGCTGTGGTTGTCCCCACCTGATGACGGATGCTTGTGTTGCGCCCGAAACGTCGTGTTTTAATTTATTTTATACCTACTACGTGACTTTACCTAAAGAACCAAAGAGCATGGATCCTTGCAGTCACAAAAACTTCAAGTCTAGAACGGACTATGCCCATCTGATGTACGTATTGTATCGGACTATGCCTATCTGATGTACGTATTGTAACGGGCTGTTGCAGGTGCCCCAAATGTCTCGTCTGAGAGCGGAGGGAGGCTGGGGACGATGCCGCCGCTCACCCCAGTTGAGATGCCGCTCACCGTCGTCGCTCACCCCATGCCGCTCACTGCTGGCGCCCACCCCGTGCCGCCCACGGGGTCCAGCGGCGCCCGCGGGCTCCCGCCGCTCCGCCGCAAGAACTCATCGGCGGCCTCAGCCGCGATCTCCACCGCCAACACCGCCACCACCACCAACACCGGCACCACCAACACCACGGGCAGCAGCAGCAGCAGCGCCAGGCCCGGGAATGGCGGGGGCAAAACCAGCAGCGGCGGCAAGAGCCCCGCGTCCGCTCCGTTGTCCGACACCAAAACCCCTCCTCTTCACCGCTCACCGGGCAGAACGGCCACGGCGGATTCCGATTCCCGCGGCCCTCAGAAGAATGAGAAGAAGGATTCCTCGGTGTCCGTCTCCTCCTCCTCCGTCACCGCCGCGACCGCCGGAGAGTCGGCAGTCCCTGGCAGCGCGGGAGAGAAGTTGGCCGGCGAACGGGAGTCACCCCAACGAGGAGGAGAAGGAGGGGTGACGCCGCGAAGACGAGACGCGGGGCTGGGCTGGCAGGGGACGGGGGATGGGGCCGCTGCCGCCACCGCCAACGGGCACCGATCGGAGCGGGGAGGAGGGCGGTCGCTCAACGCTCCGGGCGCGAGGGGGCACTTGGAGGGTGGCCGGCGGAGGTCTCCCCGCGGGTTGCCGGGCCGAGACGACGGAGGCCGAGGGGACCCGGAGAGGGGTGGCGGTGGTGGTGATGGTGGTAGCGGAAGTGGTATTGGTGGTAGTGGAGGTAGTGGTGGTGTTGACGATGGTAGTGGTGGTGGAGGTGGCGGCAGTGGCGGTAGCGGCGGTCGTGGTGGTGGAGGAGATGGTGGCAGTGACGGTGGTGGTAGCGGTGGTCGTGTTGGTGGAGGAGATGGTGGCAGTGACGGTGGTCGTGGTGGAGGAGATGGTGGCAGTGACGGTGGTGGTAGCGGTGGTCGTGGTGGTGGTGGTGGTGGTGGCAGTGACGGTGGTGGTAGCGGTGGTCGTGGTGGTGGTGGTGGTGGTGGTGGAGATGGTGGCAGTGGTGACGGCGGTCATGACGGTGGTGGCGGTGGTGGAGAAGCTGGTGGCAGCAGTGGTGGCCGTGGTGGTAGCGACGACGGTGGCGGTAACACCAAGGATGACACCGTGGCTAAAGGTGTCCACAAGAGCTGCAGAAAGGCCGACGAAGGATTGCACGACACGGCCGGCGGTGCGACGGCCTTGGCAGCCGCAACGTCCGTTGGAGATCGGAGGGAAGGGGCGACCGGGACCTGCGGCTCCGCAGCAGACGGCGGCCCGAGTCGCGAACCCGCGATGGCCGGTGACGATCACCCCAGCGATGGCGGCGCCATGATGAGGTCGCAGAGCAAAGGTCGTGGATCTGACCTCGGACATGAGAAAAGTGCGGAAGGCGGGAGGGGTTCAGAGGTCGGAGGTCGTGAGCAGCAGGTGGGTGTTACGACAACGAGAGGCTCAACCGATGGGAGTAAGGGTTGGAGGGCGATGGCATCTGGCGGCGTTGGAGAGGTCGCGGGGTCGCAGGCAGGCATGGACTTGAAGGTGAATCGCTCGGCAGTTGTTGAGACGGGTCACGGGAGGGCAGGGGTCAATGGTGAAGCACTTTTGGCCAATCAGGACAGAATTCCCATGGATGGTTGTCATTTGGAATTCGAAGGCGGGGGCGGCGGTTCAGAGGTTAAACACGGGGGTCAGAGTTCATCTCAACGTCGAAGAGCTCACGACGAACGACAAGGTCGCAGTTCAGACCGTACCAACGGAGAACAGGGTCTGAATCCGAGCGGCAAGATTCAGAGTTCAGAGCGCAACAGAGCTAGTGAAAATGCAGCAGTCGGCTACGAAGGTAATGACTCTGAGCCTGACCCGGAAGGTCAGAGTTTACATAGAGGTCACAAGGGCGATGGCATTGAACTCAGCGCTAGAGGTCAGAAATCAAACCAAAGCGGTGCGGCTAAAGGTTCAGAGGGTAGACGCAAAAGTCAGAGTCCGAAGCGTGGACGCAAAGGTCAAAGATCAGAAAGGGGTGATGGAGATAATAGTCCAGAATCAAACGCCAAAGTTAAGAGTTCAGACGATAAGCATGGAGGTTTGGGGTCAGGCCTAAGCCCGGCTCCACAGAGCTTAGAGCGCGACGCGAAGAGCCGCGGTCAGAACCCACACTCCGACGGCCAGAATCAAGCTCACCAGACAGAGACGCAAAGCTTACAGCGACGCCAAGTGTCGGGAATTTCGGCTCAAGATGTTTTAGGCCAGAGCATAAATTATGGGCAAGACAGCACCTCCGGAAACAGGCCACCAGACGGAGAGAGGCCTGCAGACGGGCATAGGCCTGCAGATGGGCAGAGGCCTACAGATGGGCAGAGGCCTGCAGATGGACAGAGGCCTACAGATGGGCAGAGGCCTGCAGATGGGCAGAGGCCACCAGACGGACAGAGGCCTACAGATGGGCAGAGGCCTACAGATGGGCAGAGGCCTGCAGATGGGCAGAGGCCTGCAGACGGGCAGAGGCCTACAGATGGGCAGAGGCCTACAGATGGGCAGAGGCCTGCAGACGGGCAGAGGCCTACAGATGGGCAGAGGCCTACAGATGGGCAGAGGCCTGCAGATGGACAGAGGCCTGCAGATGGGCAGAGGCCTACAGATGGGCAGAGGCCTACAGATGGGCAGAGGCCTGCAGACGGGCAGAGGCCTACAGATGGGCAGAGGCCTACAGATGGGCAGAGGCCTGCAGATGGACAGAGGGCTGCAGATGGGCAGAGGCCTGCAGATGCACAGAGGCCTGCAGATGGGCAGAGGCCTACAGATGGGCAGAGGCCTACAGATGGGCAGAGGCCTACAGATGGGCAGAGGCCTGCAGATGGGCAGAGGCCTACAGACGGGCAGAGGCCTGCAGATGGGCAGAGGCCTGCAGATGGACAGAGGCCTACAGATGGGCAGAGGCCTACAGATGGGCAGAGGCCTACAGATGGGCAGAGGCCTGCAGACGGGCAGAGGCCTACAGATGGACAGAGGCCTGCAGATGGGCAGAGGCCTGCAGATGGGCAGAGGCCTGCAGACAGACACAGGCCACCAGATGCACAGAGGCCTGCAGATGGACAGAGGCCTGCAGACGGGCAGAGGCCTGCAGACAGACACAGGCCACCAGACGTGCAGAGGCCTGTAAATGGGCAGAGGCCTACAGATGAGCAGAGACCTGCAGATGGGCAGAGGCATACAGATGGGCAGAGGCCTGCAGATGGGCAGAGGCCTACAGATGGACAGAGGCCTGCAGACGGACGTTCAGGGAAAGGCCACGAAAAGCGTGGCCGAAACGAGTGGCAGTCAGAGACTGGCCAGTCAAACCGCGAGACCGAAATCCACGATGCAAACCGAACCTCTAAAGGCCAAAGTTCTCCTCCTGATCCGCAATCTCAACCCGAGAGCAAAGGTCAAACGTCTAAAGAGGCTGATGAGGAACCGAGTTTGATAAACGGAGATGGACGGGATCGGAATCTGGAAGTGGAAGGCCGGCGGACGGACGATGAAGGTCGAGATTCGGAGCCCAGTGGCAGAGACCGACATTTGAAGAGGCGCGTCGGCAATCGGAGAGGAAAGCCGAGCGATGGTTCGACGGGACGGAGCCCCGGGCCTCGGGACGCCGGGGAAGTTCATCGGGAGGCCCCGGGGGGTGTTGAACCGTCGCGGCTGGAAGGGGGCGTCGACACGACAAGCGATGGCTTCTCGAGGCGCCCCGAACGAAGTTCCGATCGACGGGGAGAGGTGGAGGAAAGCCGCATGAGGGCCGATCGCGGCGGCGCCAAGAAACAGAAGAAGAGCGGGAGAAGGCTGAAGGGAGAAGGCGAGGCCACGGAGCAAGGAGGCTTTGCCGACGGTCGGCGGTCGGCGGTCGTGGGTTTTGAGGGCGACCGAGAGAGCGTCGTCAGTGGTGGCGTCACGTGGACGGTGCCAGGCGACGGCACAGCGAAGCGCGGCCGCCTCGACTCTGACGTCGAAGAATTCTCCGGGCGCCAGCAGATGCGCAGAGGCCTGCAGGCGGATGCGGGCCCCCGGTTTGCCGGTTTAACCCCGAGGAGCGATGGCCACGGTGAGGAGGACAACGACGATGATGAGACGTCCAGGAGCGGTACGGCCGCCCTCCCCGGCGGCGAGGACGCTCACCGGTCCTACCGCAGGGTCCCGCCACAGCTCCCGAACGGCTTCGACGTCTATCAACATCACCACCACCAGCAGCACCAGCAGCATCATCGCAACCACCACCAGCAGCAGTCTTCCAGCAACAACAGCAGCAGCCTCCAGTCCCGGCGCCGTCTGGTACGCTGCTCGCCCTACAGCGCTCCGCCATTCAAGATGCGGGCGCGGGGAGCCGGAGGAGGAGGAGCGGCGGGCACCCGGCGCTCGGGCAGCGCGTGGCCACGCGCGCGGCGACCCGGCACCGACGAAAGGAAGGCGCTGAGGAGGGCCGGCCGCCCGCTGCCGGACTCGCTCACGGCCGCCCTCGCCGAATGGAGGGGCCGCTCGCCGTACGCGGCGCCCGTCGTGCCGGGCCGGAGGGCGCGAGGGGTGCCGGCTCGTGGCCGGAAGGCGGGGGTCAAGGAGGCGGCGGCGGAGTTGAAGGAGGGCCTGGCTGGAGGGGCTGCCGATGGAGGAGGAGGTGTGGATGAAGCGATGGCTCCATCTCATCAAAAAGGACTTGGAGCTGCTTGAGATGGAGGAGGCCTAGGTGGTACAGGAGTGAAATCGTGCAGATGCAGTGTGGAAGAGGGAGGAGGTGGAGCGGCCACAGAAGACCGGGGAGATGGGAGATGAGTTGCGGGGTGGATGGCGGAGGCCCAGGAGGAGATGGGTGAGGAGATGGGTTTGGAATGTCGTGCACGAGAAGTGGAAATATGTTGCAGAGGTCCCACCATCTTTAACATCTCCATGAACCCGCCACTGCCTTGTCTCACGCCACTCCACTCCCCTCCACACACTCTCCTACCTTTCATCTCACTCCGCGCCCCACCACGCACTCCCCGACATCCCCCCTCTCAGCAGGGAAACACAGCAGCAGCAGTGCCTTCATTGGTGGTGATAATCACCCTACGATATAGGAACGATGGCACCCATAGCACATGAACTTACGATTGAATGGGTGAGCGAATGTGTGGTGCGGGTGAGTGAATGGATGGGTGGTTGATTGAATTAATTAGTGGGTAGGTAAGTGCATGGATGGGTGGCTGAGTATATTAATGAGTGGGTAGGTGAGTGAATTAATGGGTGGTTGAGTGAGTATATTGAGTGGATAGGGTGGAGAGGGAGTTGAGTGAGTTAATTATTGTGTGGGTAGGTGAGTGAGTGGATGGGTGGTTGAGTTAATGAGTGGGTAGCTGAATGACTGATCAGGTGGGTGGGCGACTTCTTCCCAACGCGTCATCACCGTGCGAGATTGGGGCGGTGAAACAACGCAACCGAGCCAGCAACCAACCCCGTGCGCTAACATCGGCGATTAAAATCAGTGGTTAAAATCGGCGGTTAAAATCAGTGGTTAAAATCGGCGATTAAAATCAGTGGTTAAAATCGGCGATTAAAATCGGTGGTTAAAATCGGCGGTTAAAATCAGTGGTTAAAATCGGCGATTAAAATCACTGGTTAAAATCGGCGGTTAAAATCAGTGGTTAAAATCGGCGGTTAAAATCAGTGGTTAAAATCGGCGATTAAAATCGGTGGTTAAAATCGGCGGTTAACATCGGTGGTTAAAATCGGCGATTAAAATCAGTGGTTAAAATCGGCGATTAAAATCTGCTTAAAATCGGCGATAAAAATCACTGGTTAAAATCGGAGATTAAAATCGGTGGTTAAAATCGGCGGTTAAAATCGGTGGTTAAAATCGGCGATTAAAATTAATGGTTAAAATCAGCGATTAAAATCGGTGGTTAAATTTGGCGATTAAAATCTGCTTAAAATCGGCGATTAAAATCAGTGGTTAAAATCGGCGATTAAAATCGGCGATTAAAATCAGTGGTTAAAATCGGCGATTAAAATCAGTGGTTAAAATCGGCGGTTAAAATCGGCGGTTAAAATCGGCGATTAAAATCAGTGGTTAAAATCGGCGATTAAAATCAGAGGTTAATATCGGCGGTCGTTCTCCACCTCGTCTGGCTACTTGTGATCCGCGTTGTTGAATTTTATTTCATCCGAGTGATAACTCCCCCCCTCCCTCCCCCACGCCTTGCCTGACCCAACGTGGTTGCGAGGTAAAATGAACGTTACGAACACTGAACGTCGATATCTAAACGGACGTGTCTTATTACGCGAGTTGAATCCTCAAGTAGCTAAGCAACTGCGAACGAATGCCGAAAAGCATTTCGACGAACGCCGCTGAACGCGTGGCATCGTTGGTTAGCGATTGCCGGCTACTCTTGCAAACCAACATTGACAGTGAGTTTAGGAAGGTCGTTTATATCTTTCTAGGTTACCGTTTGCACTTCGTTATTTTATATTGACTCGCCCGCGCACGATACAATTCCACACATTTATAAATCACCTCGCGTACCCCCCTGGGACATTGCCCGCGTGTAACCCCCGGGGGTGCCGTCCATACCACCGCCGGTTGAGAACCCACTGCGCTAAATCATTGCTACGACTGTATTCGTGTTATAGTTATTCAATACAGAGTGCTACTCGTACCGCAGTGTGTGTGTGTCGCAGCTGTCTAGGCACAGTACCTTGAGACGCGATCGTATAGACCACGCGCGTTGTAATATCTACCACAACAACTCAAGACGGTAGAGATGACAGAGATGAGGATGTTGCCGTGGGTGCTGGTGTCTAATCAGGGAGGGCACGGGGGTGAGAAATGAAGACGTGCGAGGTGGACTCAAGGTGGTAGAAATCCGAGATGAGAGAGAGAGAGAAGTCCCCGGTGTGGTTTGGTCATGTTGAGAGACGACAGGACAATTGTGTGGGGGGGGCGAGGGGGGGGTCAGGAGGTGGCGAGTGATGCGAGTGGAAGGAAAGAGGTGAAGAGGATGAAGAGGTGGGGGGGGGGGGGATGCGGTGCGATCGGACGAGGTGGATCGAGGATCGGTGAGAGAGAGGGCGCAGGGCGGGGCAAGGTGATGGTTTTGATTGGGTCCTCAGGGTAGAGAACCATCTGAGGACCCAATCAACACCATCACCTTGCCATACATAGCAGGGGTCACCAAAAGGATTTCCAAAATCTTGAACAAACACAAGATCCAAGTTCAGTTCAATAGGGTACACAACATCCGTGATTTGATCCCATCGGTGAAGGATGCGATTCCGGACATGCAACGTCGTCTTGTCTAACACATTCCTGCGGAGGGGGCTGGTAGGAACGTTGGTTGCTCGGTCAGTGGCCAGGGTCAACGGCGGCACCACGTGGTGGTGCATTCCGCACAATATGCCCGACTGTGAGGGCGGGCACAAGCCGGCGTGAGTCGGTTAAACGTTGAGTTTTATAAGGGCACCACGGGGTGACCAGCCCCACCCCACCCAGCCCCACCCCCCACCACTCCCACCCCCCACCCAGCCCCTCCCCACCCAGCCCCTCCCTACCTTCCCCTCTCCACCCAGCCGCACCCCTCCCACGTGGACAGACATCCACAGACATACACAATTAATCCCCTGCCTCCTGTGAATTAATCCCGGTTGGGCTTCCAGTCCACTACGTTTCCTACTACCAGTATAAGCTGAGTTGTGTCTGCGGCAGCAGTTACATTGGTGAAACGAGGCGACGTGTCTCAGACCGGGTTCATGAACACAAAGTGGATTTGAAACACGGCAGAACCAACACTTCGGCGGTGGTGGATCATTGTTTCAACGCGGTGGGCACACGTGACATTATTTTTTCCCGAGACCAAGGTGCTCTGCAAACCCTCGGGCTACCATCAGAGATGTGTTCATGAAGCCATCCAGATATACAAACACAGACAAAACCTTAATCGAGAAGATGGATTCAGATTGAGCAATCATTGGAAGGACGTGACACACCACGTCAAGTTTTAACTGCTGTGATTCTGTTTTCGTTGACTAATTCAAGCTCATGGATATGCTAATTTCTCCAGCCCCCACCCGTCCCTGCACGCCATAAACCCTCCATCCTCTCCCCCCGTGAACTTCTGCAGCTACGACTCGACACCCCCCCTCCCATTCCTCTATAAAGCCACAACAACAGATCACAGATCATTCTGTCTCACCTGATGACGGACGCTTGTGTTGCGACCGAAACTTTACCGAAATAACCAGAGGCTATGGATCCCTGCAGCCACGAATGCTTCAAACCAGGAGGGATCGTAGGCAGGCCGGCCTAAGTGTTTCTAACCGGCGAAGATGTTCCATTATGGGGGGGGGTCCACGTTTCGCAAGCGCAGAGAAGGGAGGGAATGACCGTGGCCGAGAAGACCTGAAGCTTAGTGCGGAGCGACAGACCAGGTAGCTTCCACACAGCGTTACGCAACCGATGAAAAGATATTGCCGCTCGACTGATTCATTTTCATTTATTTTGGTATAGCCCTGTGAGCCATGCGGCTCTTGACTCGGGTGCAACCACAACGAACAAAAACATGAACGAAGAACATCTTAAAGTGACGACGCGCAACAGAAAAATCGATTAAAAAACAGCAAAGTCTTCCAGAAAAAAATCACCGTTTATCATCGCTGTGTGCAAAACTCCCAGGGGGATGCAAGTCAAAACAATAACAACCATAAGACAATTTAGATTAAAGTTATCAGTCTAACTATGTACTACAGCAAACAAATATGGCTAAACCAAAACGTTTTCGAAATCAACAAAATTAATCTATAAAAACAATGTAACAGTGATCATAGGAACTGTGATTAAAATGTAACAATAAACGATATACATCACATGTACGACCGAACTTCGCACCCATAGCTGGCAACATGAGTCACTCCATAACAGCAGGAGTACCAGTAGCAGTATCAACATTTTTCAATGCACTTTTGAAGATCAGCACACTATAATCAAAACTCAAGATCATACTTTGCAGCGGTCATCCAGAGCGATGCATTTGATTTCAGCAGTGGCAGCTAGGGGTGTACAACTCCTCTAGAGCAGTTTTGAGTGAAGACCTCACAGGTAATGATCCACGTTGCAATTTATTGGCGATAGCATTCCAGACCCTGGGGGCATCAACAGCAAATGCCCTTCAGTATTTGTACGGCATGAATGTGAAGCTGGTAAATGAGCGAGGACCTGATATCACAATTCGGAGTGAGACCTCTGCTGTCAAACCGGAGCCGGTCATGAGCACACTGCCCAGGTATGGGAAACTCTCCACTCTCTCCACAACTGCCCCATCACCAATTGAGAGTTGTAGGGGTGGAGTGTCCGATGGTACAAAATACCCAGGCAGGTTCTCCGTTTTGGTGAGGCTGATAAGGCCCCACCTCTTGGTGGCACACTCCAGGTTCAGCAGCAGCGCCTCCAACTCCTCCTCTGAGTGAGCAGCAATCACCAGATCATCGGCATACATAACGTGGTTGACCAATAGGGTCAACCACACACAAAGATCCCCGTATAGCCTTAACAGGCTGTAGGGGCAAGTGCTGTTAGCGAGCACCTATGAAGGCCGGAACGGTACACGAGGGGGTGGGTGGCCAGCACCACGCCCGACCACCTTTATCTCCCCAGTGGCGATGTTTACACCGCACCAGGTACTCATTTGAGGCTGAGTCGACATAGGGGAGGCCCAGGACTGGTTCAGATAGCGCTAACCACTACACTACCGCTCCCCACCACATACACATAGAACATACATATACAGACACGCACACATACACATACAGACACACATATACCGGATTATAAGACGCACCCCCCTCCAGAACGTTTTGATCCCAAGACGCAGTGCAGGAGAACAAAGTGCGTCTTAGATTCCGGACAACGCGGCGTGCTGACAACAACAACAGCAGAGGCGCAGCCCCTGAAAGTGCCCGCTCACACCACTGCTGGTGGAAGGGCCTCGTCCACTAGAGGCCGCTATAGGGAGGGGGGGAGTAGGGGGGGGGTGCTCTGCAGGGGGTATGGGGGGGTCTCTCTGAGGCTGTGATGCGTGCGCGTGGTGGGAGTGTTGTACGGTACGCTCTATGGGATCCCAGCAAACATTAACCCGAATTGTAGCGAGTCGCGTCCCTCACTGTCAGCGCGAGGGGGCTGGGGGAGCCGGGGCGGACACGGCGCGGAGTTAGGGGGAGATACACGGACAGAGACACAGGCAGAGAGAGACACGGACAGAGACACAGACAGAGAGAGACACGGACAGAGACACAGACAGAGAGAGACACGGACAGAGACACAGACAGAGAGAGACACGGACAGAGACACAGACAGAGAGACACGGACAGAGACAGAGAGAGAGACACAGACAGAGAGAGACACGGACAGAGACACAGACAGAGAGAGACACAGACAGAGAGAGACACGGACAGAGACACGGACAGAGGCACGGACAGAGACACAGACAAAGAGTAGCACAAACACACACAGGCACACATACACAGACACACACAGTTGCACACAGACACACAGGTACACACACAGGTACACACACACAGACACACAGGTACACACACACAGACACACAGGTACACACAGACACACAGGTACACACAGACACACAGGTACACACACAGACACACACACGGACACACACACACAGGTACACACACAGGCACACACACACAGGTACACAGACACACAGGTACACACACAGACACACACACAGGCACACACAGACACACACACAGGTACACAGACACACACAGGTACACAGACAACATCCATAGAAGCACAAAGACAAAGATCCCCCGTGTGGCCTTAACAGACTTGGGGCAAGTGCTGTTAGCGAGCACCTCTGAAGGCCGGCACTGCACACGAGTGGGTAAGTGGCCAACACCACGCCCGGCCGCCTTTGTCTCCCCTAGTGGCGATGTTTACACATCGCACCAGCTACTCATTTGAGGCTGGGTCCACCTAGGGGAGGCCCAGAACCGGTTCAGATAATCGTCACTGGCGGTGTTGGCCGTGAGCGGGAATCGAACCCGGGTCGCTGCACTGCGGCTTGCCACAAGACAGAGAGAGACAGAGACACACAGAGACAGATACACACAGAGACATAGACACACAGAGACATAGACACAGAGACACACAGAGACATAGACACACAGAGACAGACACAGAGACACACAGAGACATAGACACACAGAGACATAGACACAGAGACACACAGAGACAGACACAGAGAAACACAGAGACACACAGAGACATAGACACACAGAGACATAGACACAGAGAGACACACAGAGACACACATAGACATAGACACAGAGACATAGACACACAGAGACATAGACACAGAGACACACAGAGATACACAGAGACATAGACACACAGACACACAGAGACATAGACACACAGAGACATAGACACACAGAGACACACAGAGACATAGACACACAGAAACACACAGAGACACACATAGACATAGACACACAGACATAGACACACAGAGACATAGACACAGACACACAGAGACACACAGAGACATAGACACACATAGACACACAGAGACATAGACACACAGAGACACACAGAGACATAGACACACAGAGACAGACACACAGAGACATAGACACACAGAGACATAGACACACAGAGACACACAGAGACATAGACACACAGAGACATAGACACAGAGACACACAGAGACACACAGAGACATAGACACACAGAGACATAGACACACAGAGACATAGACACACAGAGACACACAGAGACATAGACACACAGAGACACACAGAGACACACATAGCCATAGACACACAGACATAGACACACAGAGACATAGACACAGAGACACACAGACACACAGAGACATAGACACACATAGACACACAGAGACATAGACACACAGAGACAGACACACAGAGACATAGACACACAGAGACATAGACACACAGAGACACACAGAGACATAGACACACAGAGACACACAGAGATAGACATAGACACAGAGACACACAGAGACATAGACACACAGAGACAAAGAGACAGACACACAGAGACATACAGAGACATAGACACACACAGACACACACAGACACACACACGGACACACAGACACACACGGACGCACAGACACACACAGACACACATAGACACACAGAGACACACAGAGACATAGACACACACACAGACACACACACGGACACACAGACACACACGGACGCACAGACACACACATACACACATAGACACACAGAGACACACAGAGACATAGACACATACACAGACACACACGGACACACACAGACACACACAGACACACACAGACACACACAGACACAGGCGTGGACTGAAGATTGGGCTCAAGCAGCGCTACTCAAAGGTGAGAGTGGCTTTGATGACGACGATGATGTTGATGTTGTTAGTGATGATGTTGTTAGTGATGTTGATGTTGTTAGTGATGATGATGTGAGTGATGATGTTGTTAGTGATGATGTTGTTGATGTTGTTAGTGATGATGATGTTAGTGATGTTGATGTTGTTAGTGATGATGATGTTGTTAGTGATGTTGATGTTGTTAGTGATGATGTTGTTGATGTTGTTAGTGATGATGATGTTGTTAGTGATGATGATGTTGATGTTGTTAGTGATGATGATGTCGTTAGTGATGATGGCGTTGATGTTGTTAGTGATGATGTTGTTAGTGATGATGATGTTAGTGATGTTGATGTTGTTAGTGATGATGTTGTTGATGTTGTTAGTGATGATGATGTTAGTGATGATGTCGTTAGTGATTATGTCGTTAGTGATGATGTTGTTAGTAATTATGTTGATGTTGTTAGTGATGATGATGGTATTCGTAGTGATTATGATGTTGGTCGTGATGATGTTGGTAGTGATGATGCATTCGTGGTGATGGTAGAAGGTATGATGATGATGATGGTGGTCGTGGTGGTGGTGAGGTTGATGGTTGTGATGATTATGATGGTGGTGGTAGTAGTGATTGAGTAAATGGTAATGATGATGGTAGTTGCGATGATGGTGATGGTAATGATGTAGATGATGGTGGTAATGATGATGATGGTGGTGGTTGTGATGATGTAGATGGTGGTAGTGATGATGTAGATGATGGTGGTAATGATGTAGATGATGGTGGTAGTGATGATGTAGATGATGGTGGTAGTGATGATGTAGATGGTGGTGGTAGTGATGATGTAGATGATGGTGATAGTGATGATGTGGATGGTGGTAGTGATGATGTAGATGATGGTGGTAGTGATGATGTAGATGGTGGTGGTAGTGATGATGTAGATGATGGTGGTAGTGATGATGTAGATGGTGGTGGTAGTGATGATGTAGATGATGGTGGTAGTGATGATGTAGATGATGGTGGTAGTGATGATGAGGGTAGTGATGATGTAGATGATGGTGGTAGTGATGATGAGGATAGTAGTGATGATGTAGAAGGTGGTAGTGATGATGTAGATGATGGTGGTAGTGATGATGTAGATGATGTAGATGATGGTGGTAATGGTCGTCATGATGATCATAATGCTGATGTCGGTATTGATGGTGATGATGGTTGTGAAGCTGATCAAATGATTGATAGTGATGATGGTGGTTGTGATGGTGATGATGCTGGTTGTGATAATGGTAAAAAAAAATTATAGTGATGATGGTGATGATGGTGGTTATGATGGTGGTTGTGATGGTGGTGATGGTGGTTATGATGGTGGTATTGATGGTGGATGTGATGGTGGTATTGATGGTGGTTGTAATGGTGACAGT
>NC_046142.1:2117745-2120245 GCF_010993605.1 Petromyzon marinus | reverse complement strand
TGGTGATGGTGATGGTGGTGATGGTGGTGATGGTGGTGAAGGTGATGGTAATGATGGTGATGGTGGTGGTGATGGTGATGGTGGTGATGGTGATGGTGGTGATGATGGTGATGGTGGTGATGGTGATGGTGGTGATGATAGATGGTGGTGATGGTGATGGTGGTGATGATAGATGGTGGTGATGGTGGTGATGGTGGTGATGGTGATGGTGGTGATGGTGGTGATGGTGATGATGGTGATGATGGTGATGGTGGTGGTGATGGTGATGATGGCGATGGTGGTGATGGTGGTGATGGTGGTGATGGTGGTGATGGTGATGGTGGTGATGGTGGTGATGGTGATGATGATGATGATGGTGGTGGTGATGATGGTGATGGTGGTGATGGTGATGGTGGTGATGATGGTGATGGTGGTGATGGTGGTGATGATAGATGGTGGTGATGGTGATGGTGGTGATGGTGACGGTGGTGATGGTGATGGTGGTGATGGTGGTGATGGTGATGATGGTGATGATGGTGATGGTGGTGGTGATGGTGATGATGGCGATGTTGGTGATGGTGGTGATGGTGGGGATGGTGATGGTGGTGATGGTGGTGATGGTGATGATGGTGATGGTGGTGGTGATGATGGTGATGATGGTGATGGTGGTGATGGTGGTGATGGTGATGGTGATAGTGGTGATGGTGATGGTGGTGATGGTGGTGATGATGGTGATGATGGTGATGGTGGTGATGGTGATGGTGGTGATGGTGGTGATGGTGTTGGTGGTGATGGTGATGATGGTGATGATGATGATGGTGGTGATGGTGGTGATGGTAGTGATGGTGATGGTGGTGATGGTGATGATGGTGATGATGGTGATGGTGGTGATGGTGATGGTGATGATGGTAATGGTGGTGATGGTTATGGTGATGATGGTGATGGTGGTGATGGTGATGGTGGTGATGATGGTGATGATAGATGGTGGTGATGGTGATGGTGGTGATGGTGATGGTGGTGATGGTGGTGATGGTGATGGTGGTGATGGTGGTGATGGTGATGACGGTGGTAATGGTGATGGTGGTGATGGTGGTGATGGTGGTGATGGTGGTGATGGTGATGGTGGTGATGGTGATGGTGGTGATGGTGATGGTGGTGATGGTGGTGATGGTGATGGTAATGATGGTGATGGTGGTGGTGGTGATGGTGATGGTGGTGATGGTGATGGTGGTGGTGGTGATGGTGGTGATGGTGGTGATGGTGATGGTAACGATGGTGGTGGTGGTGGTGGTGATGGTGATGATGATAGATGGTGGTGATGGTGATGGTGGTGATGGTGGTGATGGTGGTAGTGATGGTGATGGTGGTGATGGTGGTGATGGTGGTGGTGGTGATGGTGATGGTGGTGATGGTGGTGATGGTGGTGGTGGTGGTGATGGTGATGGTGGTGATGGTGGTGATGGTGGTGATGGTGATGGTAATGATGGTGATGGTGGTGGTGGTTATGGTGATGGTGGTGATGGTGGTGGTGGTGATGATGGTGATGGTGGTGATGGTGATGGTGGTGATGATACATTGTGGTGATGGTGATGGTGGTGATGATAGATGGTGGTGATGGTGATGGTGGTGATGGTGATGGTGGTGATGGTGATGGTGGTGATGATGGTGATGATGGTGATGGTGGTGGTGATGGTGATGATGGCGATGGTGGTGATGGTGGTGATGGTGGTGATGGTGATGGTGGTGATGGTGGTGATGGTGATGATGATGATGGTGGTGGTGATGATGGTGATGGTGGTGATGGTGATGGTGGTGATGATGGTAATGGTGGTGATGGTGGTGGTGATAGATGGTGGTGATGGTGATGGTGGTGATGGTGGTGATGGTGATGGTGGTGATGGTGGTGATGGTGATGATGGTGATGGTGGTGATGGTGATGATGGTGATGATGGCGATGGTGGTGATGGTGGTGATGGTGGTGATGGTGATGGTGGTGATGGTGGTGATGGTGATGATGGTGATGGTGGTGGTGATGATGGTGATGGTGGTGATGGTGGTGATGGTGATAGTGGTGATGGTGATGGTGGTGATGGTGGTGATGATGGTGATGATGGTGATGGTGGTGATGGTGATGGTGGTGATGGTGGTGATGGTGGTGATGGTGTTGGTGGTGATGGTGATGATGATGGTGATGATGATGATGATGGTGGTGATGGTGGTGATGGTGGTGATGGTGATGGTGATGATGGTGATGATGGTGATGGTGGTGATGATGATGGTAATGGTGGTGATGGTGATGGTGATGATGGTGATGATGGTAATGGTGGTGATGGTGATGATGGTGATGGTGGTGATGGTGATGGTGGTGATGATGGTGATGATAGATGGTGGTGATGGTGATGGTGGTGATGGTGATGGTGGTGATGGTGGTGATGGTGATGGTGGTGATGGTGGTGATGGTGATGACGGTGGTAATGGTGATGGTGGTGATGGTGGTGATGGTGGTGATGGTGATGGTGGT
>NC_046142.1:1890245-2112745 GCF_010993605.1 Petromyzon marinus | reverse complement strand
GATGATGGTGATGGTGATGATGGTGGTGGTGATGGTGATGGTGGTGATGGTGGTGATGGTGATGGTGGTGATGGTGGTGATGGTGATGGTGGTGATGGTGATGGTAATGATGGTGATGGTGGTGGTGGTGATGGTGATGGTGGTGATGGTGATGGTGGTGATGATGGTGGTGGTGATGGTGATGATGGTGATGATGGTGATGGTGGTGATGGTGATGGTGGTGATGGTGATGGTGGTGATGGTGGTGATGGTGATGGTAATCATGGTGATGGTGGTGGTGATGGTGATGGTGGTGATGGTGTTGGTGGTGGTGGTGATGGTGGTGATGGTGGTGATGGTGATGGTAATGATGGTGGTGGTGGTGGTGATGGTGATGATGATAGATGGTGGTGATGGTGGTGATGGTGATGGTGGTGATGGTGGTGATGGTGGTGGTGATGGTGATGGTGGTGATGGTGGTGATGGTGGTGGTGATGGTGATGGTGGTGATGGTGGTGATGGTGATAGTGGTGATGGTGGTGATGGTGGTGGTGATGGTGGTGATGGTGGTGATGGTGATGGTAATGATGGTGATGGTGGTGGTGGTGATGGTGATGGTGGTGATGGTGATGGTGGTGGTGGTGATGATGGTGATGGTGGTGATTGTGATGGTGGTGATGATAGATGGTGGTGATGGTCATGGTGTTGATGATAGATGGTGGTGATGGTGATGGTGGTGATGGTGATGGTGGTGATGGTGATGGTGGTGATGGTGGTGATGGTGATGATGGTGATGATGGTGATGGTGGTGGTGATGGTGATGATGATGATGGTGGTGGTGATGATGGTGATGGTGGTGATGGTGATGGTGGTGGTGATGATGGTCATGGTGGTGATGGTGATGGTGGTGATGATAGATGGTGGTGATGGTGATGGTGGTGATGGTGATGGTGGTGATGGTGATGGTGGTGATGGTGGTGATGGTGATGATGGTGATGATGGTGATGGTGGTGATGATGGTGATGATGGCGATGGTGGTGATGGTGGTGATGGTGGTGATGGTGGTGGTGATGGTGATGATGGTGATGGTGGTGGTGATGATGGTGATGGTGGTGATGGTGGTGATGGTGATGGTGATAGTGGTGATGGTGATGGTGGTGATGATGGTGATGATGGTGATGGTGGTGATGGTGGTGATGGTGGTGATGGTG
Source organism: Petromyzon marinus (assembly GCF_010993605.1). Taxonomy (NCBI): domain Eukaryota; kingdom Metazoa; phylum Chordata; class Hyperoartia; order Petromyzontiformes; family Petromyzontidae; genus Petromyzon; species Petromyzon marinus. The sequence continues at coordinate 2,111,555 of NC_046142.1, read as the reverse complement.
TTGGTGGTGATGGTGATGATGGTGGTGATGGTGGTGATGGTGGTGATGGTGATGGTGGTGATGGTGATGATGGTGATGATGGTGATGTTGGTGATGGTGATGGTGATGATGGTAATGGTGGTGATGGTGATGGTGATGATGGTGATGGTGGTGATGGTGATGGTGGTGATGATGGTGATGATAGATGGTGGTGATGGTGATGGTGGTGATGGTGATGGTGGTGATGGTGGTGATGGTGATGGTGGTGATGGTGGTGATGGTGATGACGGTGGTGATGGTGATGGTGGTGATGGTGATGGTGGTGATGGTGATGATGGTGGTGATGGTGATGGTGGTGATGGTGGTGATGGTGGTCGTGGTGATGGTGGTGATGGTGATGATGGTGATGATGGTGGTAATGGTGTTGGTGGTGATGATGGTGATGATGGTGATGATGGTGGTGGTGATGGTGATGATGGTGATGGTGATGATGGTGATGATTTTGATGATGATGATGATGGTGGTGATGGTGGTGATGGTAATGATGGTGGTGATGGTGATGGTGGTGATGGTGGTGATGGTGATGATGGTGGTTATGGTGATGGTGGTGATGGTGGTGATGATGGTGGTGATGGTGTTGGTGGTGATGGTGATGATGGTGATGATGATGGTGGTGATGGTGATGATGGTGATGATGGTGATGGTGATGATGGTGATGGTGGTGGTGATGATGGTGATGATGATGGTGGTGATGGTGATGGTGATGATGGTGATGGTGATGATGGTGATGATGGTGATGATGGTGATGGTGGTGATGGTGATGATGGTGGTGATGGTGATGGTGGTGATGGTGGTGATGGTGATGGTTATGATGGTGATGGTGATGATGATGATGGTGGTGATGGTGATGATGGTGATGGTGGTGATGGTGATGATGGTGGTGATGGTAATGGTGGTGATGGTGGTGATGGTGATGATGGTGGTGATGGTGATGGTGGTGATGATGGTGATGGTGATGATGATGATGGTGGTGATGGTGATGGTGGTGATGATGGTGATGGTGATGATGATGATGGTGGTGATGGTGATGATGGTGATGGTGGTCATGGTGACGATGGTGGTGATGGTAATGGTGGTGATGGTGGTGATGGTGGTGATGGTGACGATGGTGGTGATGGTGATGGTGGTGATGATTCTGATGGTGATGATGATGATGATGATGGTGGTGGTGATGGTGATGATGATGATGGTGGTGATGGTGATGGTGGTGATGGTGGTGATGGTGATGATGGTGGTGATGGTGATGGTGGTGATGATGGTGATGATGGTGATGGTGGTGATGGTGGTGATGGTGATGATGGTGATGATGGTGGTGGTGGTGATGATGGTGATGATGATGGTGGTGATGGTGATAATGGTGATGATGGTGATGATGGTGATGGTGGTGATGTTGATGGTGATGATGGTGCTAGTGGTGATGGTGATGGTGGTGATGGTGATGATGGTGATGATGGTGATGGTGGTGATGGTGATGATGGTGATGGTGGTGGTGATGGTGGTGGTGATGGTGGTGATGGTGGTTTTGATGGTGGTGGTGATGGTGGTGATGGTGGTGATGATGGTGGTGGTGGTGATGGTGGTGATGGTGGTGGTGGTGATGGTGGTGATGGTTGTGATGGTGGTGGTGATGGTGGTGATGGTGATGGTGGTGGTGATGGTGGTGATGGTGGTGGTGATGGTGGTGATGATGGTGGTGGTGGTGGTGATGGTGGTGATGGTGGTGATGGTGATGGTGGTGATGGTGGTGGTAATGGTGGTGATGGTGGTGATGGTGGTGGTGATGGTGGTGATGATGGTGATGGTGGTTGTGATGGTGATGATGGTGATGGTGGTGATGCTGGATCGTGATGGTGGTGGTGATGGTGGTGGTGATGGCGGTGGTGATGGTGATGATGGTGATGCTGGATGGTGGTGATGCTGTATGGTGATGGTAGTGGTGGTGGTGGTGGTGATGGTGGTGGTGCTGGTGGTGCTGGATGGTGGTGATGGTGGTGATTGTGATGGTGGTGGTGATGGTGGTGCTGGATGGTGGTGATGGTGGTGGTGATGGTAGTGATGGTGGTGGTGATGGTGGTGCTAGATGGTGGTGATGGTCGTGGTGATGGTGGTGGTGATGGTGGTGGTGATGGTGGTGGTGGTGGTGATTGTGATGGTGATGGTGGTGGTGATGGTGGTGGTGATGGTGGTGGTGATGGTGGTGGTGATTGTGATGGTGATGCTGGATGGTGATGCTGGTGACGGTGGTGATGGTGGTGGTGGTGATGGTGGTGGTGATGGTGGTGGTGATGGTGGTGGTGGTGGTGATTGTGATGGTGATGCTGGATGGTGATGCTGGTGACGGTGGTGATGGTGGTGGTGGTGATTGTGATAGTGATTCTGGATGGTGATGCTGGTGGTGGTGACGGTGGTGATGGTGGTGGTGGTGATGGTGGTGGTGATTGTGATGGTGGTGGTGGTGATGGTGGTGGTGATTGTGATGGTGATGGCTGTGCCGGGGATGGAGGCTGACTGGGGTTACACCCCTACCCCACACTCGCAGTTGCAGAGACGATGACATCGCTCATTCTGCTCCCTGCGATGATGATCCTGATGATGATGATAATGATGATGATGATTCTGATGATGATGAGATGATCTGATAATGATATGATCTGGTGATCATCAGATGATAATCATGATCTGGTGATCATCAGATGATAATCATGATCTGATGATTCTCTGATGACGATGATTAATTATAATCTGGCGATGATGATGCTGATGATTGTAATGATGACCTCTTGAGATAATTTCGTACTCAAGCCAGCCGGACCATGACGATGGTGGCGATGGTTACGATGGTGACGATGGTGGCGATGGTGGCGATGGAGAGACAGTGGCCTTTCAAGGCTCCGTGTCCCTCACTGTGCACGTGCGATGGAGATGTCCTCGTCATGAGATGTGAGCAGGAAATCCCTGGAGGTGAGACACAGGGAGACACACGGGGACACGTGGAGACACGCAGAGAGACACGGGGACACGTGGAGACACAGAACACGGGGAGACCCAGGGACACGTGGGGAGACACGGGGAGACACAGGGAGACACACGGGGACACGTGGAGACACGCAGAGAGACACGGGGACACGTGGAGACACAGAACACGGGGAGACCCAGGGACACGTGGGGAGACACGGGGAGACACAGGGAGACACACGGGGACACGTGGAGACACGTGGGGACACAGAACACGGAGAAACACGGGGACACGCGGTGAGACACGGGGAGACACGTGGGGACACGCGGTGAGACACGGGGAGACACGCGGGGAGACACGGGGAGACACGGGGACACGTGGAGACACGCGGGGAGACACGGGGAGACGAGGGGACACGGGGCCATGAGTGGTAGACATGGGAAGTAAAGTTGTTGTTGTTGTTGTTGTCGTTGTTGTTGTTGTTGAAGACATCATGGGCCCTACTACAGTGACGGAAAAAAAGTATTTGATCCCCTGCTGATTTTGTACGTTTGCCCACTGACAAAGAAATGATCAGTCTATAATTTTAATGGTAGGTTTATTTGAACAGTGAGAGACAGAATAACAACAAAAAAATCCAGAAAAACGCATGTCAAAAATGTTATAAATTGATTTGCATTTTAATTGGGGAAATAAGTATTTGACCCCTCTGCAAAACATGACTTAGTACTTGGTGGCAAAACCCTTGTTGGCAATCACAGAGGTCAGACGTTTCTTGTAGTTGGCCACCAGGTTTGCACACATCACAGGAGGGATTTTGTCCCATTCCTCTTTGCAGATCTTCTCCAAGTCATTAAGGTTTCGAGGCTGACGTTTGGCAACTCGAACCTTCAGCTCCCTCCACAGATTTTCTATGGGATTAAGGTCTGGAGACTGGCTAGGCCACTCCAGGACCTGAATTTGCTTCTTCTTGAGCCACTCCTTTGTTGCCTTGGCCGTGTGTTTTGGGTCATTCTCATGATGGAATACCCATCCACGAACCATTTTCAATGCCCTGGCTGAGGGAAGGAGGTTCTCACCCAAGATTTGACGGTACATGGCCCCGTCCATCGTCCCTTTGATGCGGTGAAGTTGTCCTGTCCCCTTAGTAGAAAAACAACCCCAAAGTATAATGTTTCCACCTCCACGTTTGACGGTGGAGATGATGTTCTTGGGGTCATAGGCAGCATTCCTCCTCCTCCAAACACGGCGAGTTGAGTTGATGCCAAAGAGCTCCATTTTGGTCTCATCTGACCACAACACTTTCACCCAGTTGTCCTCTGAATCATTCAGATTTTCATTGGTGTGCTTTCTTGAGCAGGGGGACCTTGCGGGCGCTGCAGGATTTCAGTCCTTCACGGTGGAGTGTGTTACCAATTGTTTTCTTGGTGACTATGGTCCCAGCTGCCTTGAGATCATTGACAAGATCCTCCCGTGTAGTTCTGGGCTGATTCCTCACCGTTCTCATGATCATTGCCACTCCACAAGGTGAGATCTTGCATGGAGCCCCAGGCCGAGGGAGATTGACAGTTCTTTTGTGTTTCTTCCATTCTCACCAAGCTGCTTGGCAATGGTCTTGTAGCCCATTCCAGCCTTGATTAGGTCTACAATCTTGTCCCTGACATCCTTGGAGAGCTCGTTGGTCTTGGCCATGGTGGAGAGTTTGGAATCTGATTGATTGCTTCTTGTGGACAGGTGTCTTTTATACAGGTAACAAGCTGAGATTAGGAGCACTCCCTTTAAGAGCGTGCTCCTAATCTCAGCTCGTTACCTGTATAAAAGACACCTGGGAGCCAGAAATCTTTCTGATTGAGAGGGGGTCAAATACTTATTTCCCTCATTAAAATGCAAATCAATTTATAACATTTTTGACATGCGTTTTTTCTGTATTTTGTTGTTATTCTGTCTCTCACTGCTCAAATAAACCTACCATTAAAATTATAGACTGATCATTTTTCGATTTAAAGCTTTCGTGACTGCAAGGATTCATCTTCTTTGGTTCTTTCAGTAAAGACTTAGGTTTTCACATCGGTTTACTGTATGATAGTTGAGTTGTGGCGGCCCCTTTGGCGTCCATGTACGAGGTGCCTCTGTGGATGTGTAGGCTTTGACTTTAACATAGCCATTTCTGTGACCAGTCACAAGCTAATCCCTCAGCTATTTCAATGCTAAATTCTCCTATTTGATTTGTACTAGGTGCCTCTGTGGATGTGTAGGTTTTGACTTTAACATAGCCATTTCTGTGACCAGTCACAAGCTAATCCCTCAGCTATTTCAATGCTAAATTCTCCTATTTGATTTGTACTAGGTGCCTCTGTGGATGTGTAGGCTTTGACTTTAACATAGCCATTTCTGTGACCAGTCACAAGTTAATCCCTCAGCTATTTCAATGCTAAATTCTCCTATTTGATTTGTACTAGGTGCCTCTGTGGATGTGTAGGCTTTGACTTTAACATAGCTACGTCTGTGACCAGTCACAAGCTAATCCCTCAGCTATTTCAATGATAAATTATCCTGTTTGATTTGTACTAGGTGCTTCTGTGGATGTGTAAGCTTTGACTTTAACATAGCCATTTCTGTGACCAGTCACAAGCTAATCCCTCAGCTATTTCAATGCTACATTCTCCTGTTTGATTTGTACTAAGTGCCTCTGTGGATGTGTAGGCTTTGACTTTAATATAGCTATTTCTGTGAGCAGTCACAAGCTAATCCCTCAGCTATTTCAATGCTAAATTCTCCTGTTTGACTTGTACTAGGTGCTTCTGTGGATGTGTAGGCTCTTAAATTCTCCTGTTTGATATGTACTAGGTGCCTCTGTGGATGTGTAGGCTTTGACTTTAACATAGCTATTTCTGTGACCAGTCACAAGCTAATCAGCTACAGTCACAAGCTAATCAGCTATTTCAATGCTAAATTCTCCTGTTTGATTTGTACTAGGTGCCTCTGTGGATGTGTAGCCTTTGATTTTAACATAGCTATTTCTGCGACCAGTCACAAGCTAATCCCTCAGCTATTTCAATGCTAAATTTTCCTGTTTGATTTATACTAGGTGCCTCTGTGGATGTGTAGGCTCTTACTTTAACATAGTTATTTCTGTGACCAGTCACAAGCTAATCCCTCAGCTATTTCAATGCTAAATTCTCCTGTTTGATTTGTACTAGGTGCCTCTGTGGATGTCTAGGCTTCGACTTTAACATACCTATTTCTGTGACCAGTCACAAGCTAATCCCTCAGCTATTTCAATGCTAAATTCTCCTGTTTGATTTGTACTAGGTGCCTCTGTGGATGTGTAGGCTTCGACTTTAATATAGCTATTTCTGTGACCAGTCACAAGCTAATCCCTCAGCTATTTCAATGCTAAATTCTCCTGTTTGACTTGTACTAGGTGCTTCTGTGGATGTGTAGGCTCTTACTTTAACATAGCTATTTCTGTGACCAGTCACAAGCTAATCCCTCAGCTATTTCAATGCTAAATTCTCCTTTTTGATTTGTACTAGGTGCCTCTGTGGATGTGTAGGCTTTGACTTTAACATAGCTATTTCTGTGACCAGTCACAAGCTAATCCCTCAGCTATTTCAATGCTAAATTCTCCTGTTTGATTTGTACTAGGTGCCTCTGTGGATGTGTAGCCTTTGACTTTAACATAGCTATTTCTGCGACCAGTCACAAGCTAATCCCTCAGCTATTTCAATGCTAAATTCTCCTGTTTGATTTATATTAGGTGCCTCTGTCGATGTGTAGGCTTTGACTTTAACATAGCTATTTCTGTGACCAGTCACAAGCTAATCCCTCAGCTATTTCAATGCAAAATTATCCTGTTTGATTTGTACTAGGTGCCTCTGTGGATGTGTAGGCTTTGACTTTAACATAGCTATTTCTGTGACCAGTCACAAGCTAATCCCTCAGCTATTTCAAGGCTAAATTCTCCTGTTTGTGATGTAAACCCCTTTGTCAAGGTGCCTCACTTCTCTCAACCAGTTTAAAAGACGCTGCGAATCTTAACAGCGTTCATTGAAGCTCTGTCGTCCCGATAGGTTTGTTCCTTTCACCTGAAGAAGGCCACTTGTGTTGTGGCCGAAACGTCGTGAGAATTTTATTGTGTTATTTTATTTTATTATTATTTTATTCTCATTCTACGTGACTTTACCGAAAGAACCAAAGAAGATTGATCATTTCTTTGTCAGTGGGCAAATGTACAAATCAGCAGGGGATCAAATACTTTTTTCCCTCACTGTAACTAACCAATGTTCCTCCAAACACCAACATCGCCACAACCACCACCACCTTCACCATCACCACCACCATCACCACCACCTTCACCACTACCACCACCTTCACCACTACCACCACCTTCACCACCACCACCATCACCACCATCTTCACCACCACCATTACCACCACCTTCACCACCACCTTCACCACTACCACCACCTTCACCACCACCACCATCACCACCTTCACCACCACCACCATCACTACCACCTTCACCACCACCATTACCACCACCTTCACCACCACCACCACAATCACCACCACCTTCACCACTACCACCACCTTCACCACCACCACCACCATCACCACCACCTTCACCACTACCACCACCTTCACCACCACCACCACCTTCACCACCACCACCATCACCACTACCACCACCTTCACCACCACCACCATTACCACGACCTTCACCACTACCACCACCTTCACCACCACCAACATCATAATCACCACCACCAACATCATCACTACCACCTTCATCACCACCACCCTTTTCACCACCACCACCACCACCAACACCACCACCTTTACCACCACCTTCACCACCACCTTCACCACTACCACCACCTTCACCACCACCACCATCACCACCACCTTCACCACCACCATTACCACCACCTTCACCACCACCTTCACCACTACCACCACCTTCACCACCACCACCACCATCACCACCTTCACCACCACCACCGCCACCACCTTCACCACCACCACCACCACCGCCACCGCCACGGCCGCAGGCGACGACGTGGACACCCTGTTCCTCAAGATCCGCAACCTCACCTCCCGCACCCTCAACTCCACGTCGTTCCGCGCCTTCCCGCGCCTCCAAGTCCTCGACCTGGACCTCAACTCCATCTCCACGGTGCTCGACGACTCCTTCCTGCCGCGGCCCGCCGAGCGCCGCCGCCGCCGCCTGCGCTCCCTCTCGCTCCGCCGCAACCTGCTGGATTCGCGGGGCCTCCGGCCGGGGGCCTTCCGCGGACTCTGGTCGCTCGAGCGCCTCCGGCTCGCCGGGAACCGCCTGGACGCCGTGGACCCGCGCTGGTTCGGCGACGCGCGCTCCCTCCTCCTCCTCGACCTCTCCTCCAACCGCGTCGCCTCGCTCGACGCCGGCGCCCTCGCCGGCGCCGGCGCCCTCGCCGCCCTCGACCTCTCGGGGAACCTCCTGGCGGCGCTGGGCGCCCGCGAGACCGCCGGCGTCGCCGCGTCGCTCCGCCGCCTGTCGCTCGCCGGCAACCGGCTGGCGCGGCTGGGCGCCGGCGCCTTCGGCGGCGGCGGCGGCGGGGTGGTGGTGGCGCTGGAGCGGCTCGACCTGCGGGACAACCGCCTGGAGGAGCTCCCGGAGCTGCTCGAGGCGCCGACGCTGCGCCAGGCGGCGCTCGCCGGCAACCCGTGGAGGTGCTCCTGCGAGCTCGTCCGCAGGGCCGCACGCCTGCGGGGGAGGATCCTCGCGGCGGGTAGGGGCTGTGGTGGTGGTGGTGGTAGGGGCTGTGGTGGTGGTGGTGGTGGGGGCTGTGGTGGTGGTGGTGGGGGCTGTGGTGGTGGTGGTGGCAGGGGCTGTGGTGGTGGTGGGGGTTGTGGTGGTGGTAGGGGCTGTGGTGGTGGTAGGGGCTGTGGTGGTGGTGGTGGTGGTGGCGGTGATGATGATGGTGGTGGTGGTGACGGTGGTGGTGACGGTGGTGGTGGCGGTGGTGGTGATGGCCATGATGATAGGGGACGCCACGGTGGCGATGAGATGCTAACTACCTCGTGTTGTTGTTGTTGATGTTGCTGTTGTTGAAGTTGATGTTGTTGCTGTTGTTGATGTTGTTGTTGTTGATGTTGATGTTGTTGTTGATGTTGATGTTGTTGTTGTTGTTGATGTTGATGTTGTTGATATTGTTGTTGTTGAAGTTGATGTTGTTGCTGTTGTTGATGTTGTTGCCGATGGCGATGCTGCCACACGCGCGCGCCGTTGTGGCGTGGAGGAGGCGGAGGAGGAGGCGGTGAGGAGTGGAGCTCCCCAATCTGCTCTACCCCCGCCTGGCTCCAGGGCGCTCCAATCTTGGAGGTCACGGATCGAGATGCCTGCCCCTCCAGCTCCTCCTCCAGCTCCAGCTCCACGTGGCCACAACGCCCCACGCTCCCAGTCGCGGCCACGGCAGCCGTGCTCGGCGGTATCGGTGAGACAGCGAGCCACAGAGGTCCCGGCGTCTGGGTTCGAGTCCTGGGTCTGGGTGTCTCAGGGAGTTCACAATGGCCGTGTCTCAGACACTGGGGGTCTGGGTTCAAGTTCAGGTCTGGGTGTCTCTCTCTCTCTCTCTGGAGGTTCACAGTGGCCGTGTCAGAGACACTGGGAGTCTGGGTTCAAGTTCAGGTCTGGGTGTCTCTCTCTCTCTCAGGGGGTTCACAGTGGCCGTGTCAGAGACACTGGGAGTCTGGGTTCAAGTTCAGGTCTGGGTGTCTCTCTCTCTCAGGGGGTTCACAGTGGCCGTGTTTCAGACACTGGGGGCCTGGGTTCAAGTTCAGGTCTGGGTGTCTCTCTCTCTCTGGGGTTCACAGTGGCCGTGTCAGAGACACTGGGGGTCTGGGTTAAAGTTCAAGTCTGGGTGTCTCTCTCTCTCTCTCTCTGGGGTTCACAGTGGCCGTGTCTCAGACACTGGGGGTCTGGGTTCAAGTTCAGGACTGGGTCTCTCTCTCTCTCTCTGGGGGTTCACAGTGGCCGTGTCTCAGACGCTGGGGGTCTGGGTTCAAGTTCAGGACTGGGTCTCTCTCTCTCTCTCTCAGGGAGTTCACAGTGGCCGTGTCGGAGGGACAGCGAGCCACAGAGGTCTCGGCGTCTGGGTTCGAGACTTTAACCTGGGTGACTCAGGGAGTTCACAATGGCCGTGTCGGAGGGAGTCAAAATTCGGAGGGTTTAATCACGACAGCCGGATTCGAACCCAGGCTTCTCAGCCGTGCCGGCTCCATGGTCTACGACGCAGCCATTGTGGACCCCACGGAGAGACAGAGACACCCAGACCCCACGACTCCACCTCACCCACAGCCAGATTGGTGTCTCCGACACGACCATCATGAACCCTCAACAGAGAGACACCCAGACCCCACGACTCCACCTCACCCACAGCCAGATTGGTGTCTCCGACACGACCATCATGAACCCTCAACACAGAGACACCGAGACCCCACGACTCCACCTCACCCACAGCCAGATTGGTGTCTCCGACACGACCACCATGAACCCTCCACAGAGAGACACCCAGACCCCACGACTCCACCTCACCCACAGCCAGATTGGTGTCTCCGACACGACCACCATGAACCCTCAACAGAGAGACACCCAGACCCCACGACTCCACCTCACCCACAGCCAGATTGGTGTCTCCGACACGACCATCATGAACCCTCAACAGAGAGACACCCAGACCCTGGAGGCTGTAACCCCGCACCATGGCCAACTTCACTTCTTCGCTCAATCATCGATGACATCGACATCGCCTCTCTCCCTCCCTGTGCCCCCCCCCCCCCCCCATGTGGCCAGGCGGCCTCTTCCTGACGGCCGCCGTCTGCGCCGCCTCGGCCGTCGCGAGGAGGAGGCGGTGGCGCCGCCGCCACCACCACCACCACCACCAGGCGCCCCCCTCAACCCACGATGTCGTCGAGGGGGGGAGGCCTAAGAGCGCCCCGCCGGGCCTCGGGGACACGGCGCCCGCGCCGGCGGCTTGGCACGCCAGCGTCGACGAGACGGCGCTCGGGCCCAGGGGCGGCGCTCAGCCGGGCGACGCCGGGTCGGGCGGGCACCCGGATGGCAGGCCAGATGGGCACTCAGATGGGAGGCCACAGGGATACTCAGATGCCAGACCAGATGGGCACTCAGATGGGAGGCCACAGGGATACTCAGATGCCAGGCCAGATGTGCACTCAGATGGGAGGCCACAGGGATACTCAGATGCCAGGCCAGATGGGCACTCAGATGAGAGGCCACAGGGATACTCAGATGTCAGACTAGGTGGACACTCAGATGCCAGACCAGATGGGCACTCAGATGCCAGACCAGATGAAGGCTCAGATGCCAGGCCAGATGTGCACTCAGATGCCAGGTCAGATGGGCGCTCAGATGCCAGGCCAGATGAACACTCAGATGCCAGGCCAGATGGGCACTCAGATGCCAGGCCAGATGAACACTCAGATGCCAGATCAGATGGGCGCTCAGATGCCAGACCAGATGGGCGCTCAGATGCCAGGCCAGATGAAGGCTCAGATGCCAGACCAGATGGGTACTCAGATGCCAGGCCAGATGGGCACTCAGATGCCAGGCCAGATGAAGGCTCAGATGCCAGGCCAGATGGGTACTCAGATGTCAGGCCAGATGGGCACTCAGATTCTAGACCTGATGAACGCTCAGATGCTGGGCCAGAGGGACACTCAGATGCCAATCCAGATGGGCACGCAGATGCCAGACCAAATGAGGACTCAGATGCCAGGCCAGATGGGCACTCAGACGCCAGGCCAGATGGACACCGACATTCTAGACCAGATAATCAATCCGACACAGTGGAAGATGGAAAGCCAAATATAGCATCAGGTGGCCGCTCAGATATCAAACTAGACGGGCACTCAGCCGGACACAAAATCGCCCCACAAGGAGCAGACGCGCCAGACAGGTGCACGGGCACGGCACCCGCCCTGAGCGACGGCGGCACTCAGGGCGGGCACGCGTGGCCCCGCGCGAGAGTCCAACCGGGACCCGGTTCGCCGGACCCGAGCGGCGACGTCGCCGGCCCCGCCGGGCCCGGCCGCCGGGTGAGCAAAGTGGCCTTCAATGGACAGGACGAGGCGCCCGCCGCCGGCGTGCACGGGCGTGCCGTGTCCGGCAAGGGGCCTTCACCGTCGCCGCCGCCACCGCCGCCATCGTCTGGGCAAATTATGGAGGGGGTGGACACGACGGGGGAGGCGCACCCGGGAGGGGGGCCGCCGTGGGCGAAACGTCCCGGGCATTGGGAATCGCCGTCGGGCACGTCAAGGCCGGGAGACGGCGGGATGATGGCGCTAGAGGACGCGGCGGCACTCGGGGGGGAGGAGGGGGAGGGGGAGGAGGGGGAGGAGGAGGAGGAGGGGAAGGAGAAGAAGGGGGAGGAGGAGGAGGAGGAATCGTGGGGAAGGCGTCCGGGGACTTCTGCTGGCAGTCACTCGAGCCGTGGAGTCAGGCCGGGCCGGCCTCGAGACGCCGGGGATGGCCTCGGCACTCCGCAGGCACAGGGGAGGCGAACTGCTGCCGCTGCTGCTGCTGCCGCTGCCGCCGCTGCCGCCACGGCTCACGGCGCCGAGGGCCTCCTCGGGGACTCGGAGACCCTCGGGAGTCATCGTCCACGCGGCACGGCGTCGGGGCGACGGGGCGGTCTGATGACGACGGCGGCTCTGGTCCACGTTGACGGAGACTCCGGAGGTCGTGCCGCCCGCACGCCCAATTTGCCGGAGCCTCCCCGCGAATCCGATCTCGATGATTTCGCCATCAAGGCTGACGGCGACAACGGCGATGAAGTCGCGACTTCCGACTCGCGGTACTTCGAGACGCTCCGGCACGCCGGCAGCTGCGCGGGAGACCAGCCCCGGGCCTCCGCGCGCCTTCCCCAAATCTCCGCGGCCCGCGAGCGGAGGCGCGCGCCGGGGCCTCGAGGGCACCGGGGCGGCGCCACGGCGTCTCCCGGGGGGTTTGCGAGCCTCGGCCCTCCCGGGGCAGCCGGACAACGGAGGCCGCCCGCGGGTCCACGCGCTCGCGTCAGCGGCGAGACGCCGTGGGCGACACGAAGCGGGCAGGAGGAGGAGGGGGAGGAGGATGACGAGGGGGAGGAGGATGACGACGAGGTGGGGGAGGATGACGACGAGGTGGGGGAGGATGACGACGAGGTGGGGGAGGGTGGACGGTGGCCAGAATCTTCCGGCGTGTGCCTGGTCGCGACCGCGGCGCCGGAGAGCGAGAAGGGCGACGGCGTCGGGAAGAGGAAATTGGCGGAGACCTCCAGGCCCGATTGGAAGCCGGGGGCGGCGTCGCCGTTTCTCCCCACCGTGGAGAACTGCGGCGGTGGCGACGGCGGCGGCGGCGACTCGTCGCTTCGCCGCCCGGCCACGTCTCGCTCACACGGCCGCACGTCACGGGAGCAGGGGGAGGGGGAGCAGTCGCCGGCAGGGGTGGCTGCCGCCCAGGGGGAGCGAGGTGGCCCCGCCTGGGCGCCCCCCTCCAGGGAGGAGTTGCGGCGGGACAGCGAGCTGGCCGTCATCCACATCCTGCACACGCTGCGGACGATGCTGCGGAAGTAGAGCGGAGGCACTGGGACCCTGCCGGCCGGCTCGGGCTTTCAGGAGAGTAGTCTGACGGGGTGGGGGGGCTTGGGAAGACAAAGAGCGGTGTCGAGACGTTGACAAACTTAAAACCACACTCGGTAGGAGTCTCTTGCTGAGCGTGGTTTTGAGTCTCTTACTGAGCGTGGTTTTGAGTCTCTTACTGAGCGTGGTTTTGAGTCTCTTACTGAGCGTGGTTTTGAGTCTCTTACTGAGCGTGGTTTTGAGTCTCTTACTGAGCGTGGTTTTGAGTCTCTTACTGAGCGTGGTTTTGAGTCTCCTACTGAGCGTGGTTTTGAGTCTCTTACTGAGCGTGGTTTTGAGTCTCCTACTGAGCGTGGTTTTGAGTCACCTACTGAGCGTGGTTTTGAGTCTCCTACTGAGCGTGGTTTTGAGTCTCTTACTGAGCGTGGTTTTGAGTCTCCTACTGAGCGTGGTTTTGAGTCTCCTACTGAGCGTGGTTTTGAGTCTCCTACTGAGCGTGGTTTTGAGTCTCTTACTGAGCGTGGTTTTGAGTCTGAGTCTCTTACTGAGTGTGGTTTTGAGTCGCCTAGTGAGTGTGGTTTTGAGTCTCCTGAGTGTGGTTTTGAGTCTCCTACTGAGCGTGGTTTTGAGTCACCTACTGAGCGTGGTTTTGAGTCTCCTGAGTGTGGTTTTGAGTCTCTTACTGAGCGTGGTTTTGAGTCTCCTACTGAGTGTGGTTTTGAGTCTGCTACTGAGTGTGATTTTGAGTCTCCTACTGAGCGTGGTTTTGAGTCTCCTACTGAGCGTGGTTTTGAGTCTCCTACTGAGCGTGGTTTTGAGTCTCCTACTGAACGTGGTTTTGAGACTCCTACTGAACGTGGTTTTGAGTCTCTTACTGAGCGTGGTTTTGAGTCTCCCGAGTGTGGTTTTGAGTCTCTTACTGAGCGTGGTTTTGAGTCTCCTACTGAGTGTGGTTTTGAGTCTCCTACTGAGTGTGGTTTTGAGTCTCTTACTGAGCGTGGTTTTGAGTCTCCTACTGAGTGTGGTTTTGAGTCTCTTACTGAACGTGGTTTTGAGTCTCTTACTGAGCGTGGTTTTGAGTCTCCCGAGTGTGGTTTTGAGTCTCTTACTGAACGTGGTTTTGAGTCTCCTACTGTGTGGTTTTGAGTCTCCTGAGTGTGATTTTGAGACTCTTACTGAGCGTGGTTTTGAGTCTCCTACCGAGCGTGGTTTTGAGACTTATTAGAAGTGTCCGAGTCTTTGCTCGGACACTTCTAGATGGATATCTACCATGCCAATCGAGACGGTTATGCATCGAGATGAAAGGTCACGACGAGACAAACTGCCGTGGTTTGATCTTGGATCGTGTAAGGCCTGTTGTTCTCCTGTCGTGTGGCAGCAGTCGTAGCGTTTCTGAAGAACACCGTGATATGGGAAAAAAAAATCGCAGGTGGTAATGCAGAGTTCGTTTCAGCACGTGAGATGCGTAACGCAGGGCCTGAACCAAGAATGAGGCCCGTTGGGAGCATCTAGACCAGTGGTTCTTCACCTTTTACTGCAACCTGCACCCCTTTGGTTCCACATCGTAAAAAAATGAATGTTTATACATCTGGTTTGACGGAACCAAGTAGTTATACCTAACGTGCCCGTGCTCCATTTGAATTTCGATTTACCTTCTAAAGAAATCTGTCCACGTCTCGCACCCACTTGGGGTGCGTGCACCCCAGGTTAAGATAACCGCTGCTTTAGAAACATCCGTCAGCATCCCAATGCCTTGTTTCGACGATGACAACGATGCTCCGCCCAGGTAGCCTTTACGACCGCCGCTTATTCCCGCTCGCGACGTAGTTCCGTTTGCCTGTATCCCGTTACGATATCCAATCGGCGTTCACGTTATAACAAAAATGTTGTTCCCTATAATACATCGATCATCAAAACCAATCGGCATTATGCAAACACCACACGCGGCACTGAAAGGAGAACGGACTGTTCGTCGTCACACAATTAAGGGACATGTCCGGCGCCAGTAAGACATTGAGGAAGCTCTGCACCGCAGATCTTCATGGCCCCGGCGGACTTCGCGAGCATCAAAGCGCCACGGGCGAGGCTCCCAAGGTGGCCTCCACGTTTAAGCCGCTGGAAGATTTTGGGGCAACTCGCGGAGGCCCAATTTATCTTGGCACTGCGCCTAGCCAACCGTGCTTATCGGAGGTGCGGGGGGTTTCGGGGGACAAACCACACGTAACAAGTGAATAATGAATCGCAGCTGACCGTGATGATGAAAACCACGCGGAGACCACTACATCAAGTGCTACACATTTATTTAGCTTAATGAATCACATATCACCCACAACTGTCTGTGCATGTGTTTTTTTGCATGTGTTTTTGTGCATGTGGATTGTGCACCTAGCCTGGCCCAAGCACCATGCTGGTGACCTCGCCAAGACTTAGTGGCAAATGGGCCCCGTTGTTGTGTGCGCGCGTGGATGTGCGTTGTTGTGTGGATGTGGATGCGGGTGGGGAGCAGTGGCCGAGGGGTTCTCGCGCTGCGCTACGAACCCAGAGACCGGAGTTCGATTTCCCCAATGCCGATGTTCACGCAGGGGCGCACACGCCGCGAGGTTTCCTCGTTTGCAGGCGGAGTCGACCGAGGAGGGGAAGCCCCCCAAGACTAAGGATGGCCGACCGGGCACGGTCGAGATATTCATCCGCCGCCACCGATGACGGCCGCGAGCCGGGAATCTTCCTCGGGCCTTTAGACGGGGTTCATCCACAGCGGCGCGCCAAGCGCTGTCCCACCGCTCCCCTCGCACGCGGGCGCACCGTCACGTTGTACTGTTGCAGTCGGGCGACACAACATGGCGTCCACTGTGTGTGTGTGTGTGCGTACGTCAAGCATTTAGTGTCGGAGTTGAAGGGCCACGCACTGAAAACGTAAAACTTGCTGAAGGCCACCTCCAGGAGATGACCGTTCTGTACGAGGATGAGACGATGGTTCTGCATCGGGCGACACCAAAATGTCGCAAGGCCGAAATGTCGCAAGGCCGAAATGTCGCAAGACGGATGCCGTGACGTCACAACTCAAGGGGCGTGGCGGCGGTGCCTAAACAGATTACGTCATCCACTGCACTGGCCAATCAGCCACCAGGAAGACAACCTCCCCCCCTCCCATACAACATGGCCGCCGCGACACTCCCCCATGTAACATGGACACCGTGACGTCTTCGCTCCGTGCGTTTCAACAATTCCGCGAACGTTATTATTTATGATAATTAACGATTCAGGTTATTAATTAGTGTCACTTACAATCGACGAGCGTATCGCCCCGAAGATCTCTCCCAACTTTTACGATGCCCAGCGTTGCGTCTCCATTTCTGATGACACAACTTTAAACTTCAACCCAACTTGCAACATTTCTACGATGCGATAAAATTTTACTCAGGGTTCTGGATAAGAGGAGTGTTCCGATTGGATAAGGGAGGGGGGGGGGCGATTAATCCAACCTTCCGATTGGCTACGAGCTTGCTTCATTCCAAGGCACCGATTGGCTAACAATTCTCTTCCTTGCTTCCGATTGGCCGAGGGCTTCCTGCGTTCCTAAACGCTTGTGATTGGCTAAGAAATGTATATGTTTTGCCGGCTTCCGATTGGCCACGGTGGTAGAGAAAGAGGGCGAGAACGTTGCTCCAGGCCCCCCTCCTCCTGCCGAATGGCTCACTCCTTCTTGTTCCCCCAACCCGCCATGGGCCCGTTGATGGGGCTTTTTATGAAGCGGCTCGACTTCATGAAGGCCGAGATCTTGTCCAGGGCCTAGGAGAGACGAGAAGTCAAAGGTCACCCAGGTGGCGTCGCACACGCGCAGAGTCGCACACACACACGTCACAAACACACACGTCACACGCACACGCGTCTAACACGCGTCTAACGCACGCGGAGTCGCACACACGCGGAGTCTAACACGCGGCGTCATACACACGCGGTGTCACACACACGGAGTCTAACACACGGAGTCTAACACACGGAGTCTAACACACGGAGTCTAACACACGGAGTCTAACACACGGAGTCTAACACGCGGAGTCTAACACGCGGAGTCTAACACGCGGAGTCTAACACGCGGAGTCTAACACGCGGAGTCTAACACACGCGCCTAACACGCGTCTCACGCGGGGGTGGGTGGCCAGCACCACGGCCGGGCCGCCGCCGTCTCCGTGGCGACGTTAACGACACCGCATCCCACCGCGTTACTCATTCGAGTCGACCCTAAGGGAGGCCCCCCCCAGGACCGTTAATGGCGGTGGGCTAGAGCCTGGAATCCAACTGTGGCCGCCGGGTTCGCAGCCCTCGCCGTCGTGGCCACCGCTCTCCACACGTCACAGACGCAGGGACACAGAGAGCCTGTCCCTGCCATGTGACACAGAGAGCCTGTCCCTGTGTGTCGCCACACACAGGGACACAGAGAGCCTGTCCCTGTGATGTGTCGCCACATCACAGGGACACAGAGAGCCTGTCCCTGTGATGTGTCGCCACACACAGGGACACAGAGAGCCTGTCCCTGTGTGTGTCGCCACATCACAGGGACACAGAGAGCCTGTCCCTGTGTGTGCCGCTACATGCAGGGACACAGGGAGCCTGTCCCTGTGTGTGGCGACACATCACAGGGACACAGAGAGCCTGTCCCTGTGATGTGTCGCCACATCACAGGGACACAGAGAGCCTGTCCCTGTGTGTGTCGCCACATCACAGGGACACAGGGAGCCTGTCCCTGTGATGTGTCGCCACATCACAGGGACACAGAGAGCCTGTCCCTGTGATGTGGCGACACACACAGGGACACAGGGAGCCTGTCCCTGTGTGTGTCGACACATCACAGGGACACAGGGAGCCTGTCCCTGTGATGTGTCGCCACACACAGGGACAGAGAGCCTGTCCCTGTGATGTGTCACCACACACAGGGACACAGGGAGCCTGTCTCTGTGTGTGTGGCGCCACATCACAGGGACAGAGAGAGCCTGTCCCTGTGTGTGTCGCCACATCACAGGGACACAGAGAGCCTGTCCCTGTGTGTGTCGACACATCACAGGGACAGGCTCTCTGTGTCCCTGTGTGTGTCGCCACATCACAGGGACACAGAGAGCCTGTCCCTGTGATGTGTCGACACACGCAGGCGCTGCCGGCTCACGGCCTTCAAGGTAAACTAAAAACTATTTTTGTTTTACGAGGCAAGGCCCCACTGATCTACGTAGCGTTTTTTTCAGAAGTGACTGGGCCATCGCAGACAACAACCCAACTAAGTGGAAATTTACAGCAGCCAAAGACTCTAGACGCCGATTCTACATTTGGAGGGAAAAACCGGAGGACTCGGTGTAAAAATCCACGCGAGCACGGGAGAGAGATACACAGACTCCGAATATAGAGTAGACATCAGGTTCGGAATCTGGACCGCAACCTCCTGCATACCAGGCGAGGTAGTTAACATCTCATAGCCACCGCGATGCCAGCTGCCCACTCCATCCCTACACCCAGCCTCGTGGAGACCCCCCCCCCCTGTCCCCCTCCCCCCCCCCCGGTGTCTCGTCACCTCGACGCGCTGGAGGAATTGGCCCAGGTTGGGGTGAGGGAGCAGGAGGCTCGGCTCGAACAGCCGATGTTGATCCAGAACATCGTAGAGCACCAGGTCCACGTAGGTGAGCTGGGTCACACGCGGAGTCACACACACGTGTAGTCACACACGTGTAGTCACACACGCGTCACAAGCGGCGTCGCACACGCTGCGTCACATGCACACAAGTGTCTGCGTCACGTGTGCACACAAGTGTCTGCGTCACGTGTACACACAAGTGTCTGCGTCACGTGTACACACACACACTGCGTCACGTGTACACAAGTGTCTGCGTCACGTGTACACAAGTGTCTGCGTCACGTGTACACAAGTGTCTGCGTCACGTGTACACAAGTGTCTGCGTCACGTGTACACAAGTGTCTGCGTCACGTGTACACAAGTGTCTGCGTCACGTGTACACAAGTGTCTGCGTCACGTGTACACAAGTGTCTGCGTCACGTGTACACAAGTGTCTGCGTCACGTGTACACAAGTGTCTGCGTCACGTGTACACAAGTGTCTGCGTCACGTGCACACAAGTGTCTGGGTCACGTGCACACAAGTGTCTGCGTCACGTGCACACAAGTGTCTGGGTCACGTGCACACAAGTGTCTGCGTCACGTGTACACACACACGCTGTGTCACGGTGACACAAGTGTCTGCGTCACGTGTACACAAGTGTCTGCGTCACGTGCACACAAGTGTCTGCGTCACGTGCACACAAGTGTCTGCGTCACATGTACACAAGTGTCTGCGTCACGTGTACACAAGTGTCTGCGTCACGGTGACACAAGTGTCTGCGTCACGTGCACACAAGTGTCTGCGTCACATGTACACAAGTGTCTGCGTCACGTGTACACAAGTGTCTGCGTCACGTGTACACACACACGCTGCGTCACGTGCACACAAGTGTCTGCGTCACGTGCACACAAGTGTCTGCGTCACGTGCACACAAGTGTCTGCGTCACGTGTACACAAGTGTCTGCGTCACGTGCACACAAGTGTCTGCGTCACGTGCACACAAGTGTCTGCGTCACGTGCACACAAGTGTCTGCGTCACGTGCACACAAGTGTCTGCGTCACGTACACACACACACGCTGCGTCACGTGTACACAAGTGTCTGCGTCACGTGTACACAAGTGTCTGCGTCACGTGTACACAAGTGTCTGCGTCACGTGTACACAGCGTGTGTGTGTACACAAGTGTCTGCGTCACGTGCACACAAGTGTCTGCGTCACGTGTACACAAGTGTCTGCGTCACGTGTACACAGCGTGTGTGTGTGTACACAAGTGTCTGCGTCACGTGCACACAAGTGTCTGTATCACGTGCACACAAGTGTCTGTGTCACGTGCACACAAGTGTCTGTGTCACGTGCACACAAGTGTCTGCGTCACGTACACACACACACGCTGCGTCACGTGTACACAAGTGTCTGCGTCACGTGTACACAAGTGTCTGCGTCACGTGTACACAAGTGTCTGCGTCACGTGTACACAGCGTGTGTGTGTGTACACAAGTGTCTGCGTCACGTGCACACAAGTGTCTGCGTCACGTGCACACAAGTGTCTGCGTCACGTGCACACAAGTGTCTGCGTCACGTGTACACACACACGCTGCGTCACGTGTACACAAGTGTCTGCGTCACGTGTACACAAGTGTCTGCGTCACGTGTACACACACACGCTGC
This sequence comes from Petromyzon marinus, assembly GCF_010993605.1. Taxonomy (NCBI): domain Eukaryota; kingdom Metazoa; phylum Chordata; class Hyperoartia; order Petromyzontiformes; family Petromyzontidae; genus Petromyzon; species Petromyzon marinus. The sequence continues at coordinate 2,090,671 of NC_046142.1, read as the reverse complement.
GTCACGTGTACACAAGTGCCTGCGTCACGTGTACACAAGTGTCTGCGTCACGTGTACACAAGTGTCTGCGTCACGTGTACACAAGTGTCTGTGTCACATGCACACAAGTGTCTGCGTCACGTGTACACAAGTGTCTGCGTCACCTGGTCACCAGTGAACCACTTCTTGTCGCCCAGGAAGGTGGCCAGGGCTTGCATCTTGGGCGGCACAGACTCCAGGAAGCCGGGGCGGTTCTTAGCCTGGGGGCGCGGAGACACAGATACAGCTAAAGGTCCCCCGGGTAGCCCACGCAGAAGGCCGGAGCAAAGTGCCGCGAGATAATCGTCACCGGTGTTGGCCGTGCGCGAAAATCGAACTCGGGCTGCCGGGTTCGTAGCGCGGCGTGCCAACCGCTGCGCCACCGCTCCCCACAACACGCACAGACGGACACACACACAGACACACATCACACACACAGACACACATCACACAGACACGCACACCACACAGACGGACACCACACAGACGCACAGACACACAGACGGACACCACACACACAGACGGACACCACACAGACGGACACCACACAGACACACAGACGGACACCACACAGACACAGAGGGACACCACACAGACGGACACCACACAGACGGACACCACACAGACACACAGACGGACGACGCACAGACGCACAGACACAGAGACACAAAGGCATAGATGCTGATAATTAAGTCGATAATGGTGACAATTATGGTAATGTTGGTGGTGGTGCTGGTGGTGGTGCTGGTGGGCATGGTGGTAATGCTAATGATGGCAATAATACTGGTGATGTTGATGATGTTGATGGTGGAGATGTGGAGATGGTTTCCGTGTGGTGGTTGTTGGTGATGGTTTCTGTGTTGGTTGTGATGGTTGTATCTGTGTTGTGGTGGTGATGTCGTGTGTGGTGGTGGAGGAGGCGATGGTGTCTGTGTGATGATGGTGATGATGTTGATGTTTACGAGACTCACAAAGTCAGGCCCGTAGTTCAAGCGCACCATCGCCATGCGAATGTCCATCGCCTCGCCCTCCAGCATGTCCACTAAGGCTTGCTCCTTCTCTGTCTGCCCAACTGCAACATCATCATCATCAGCAACATCATCCTCATCAGCAGCAACAGCAGCATTAACACTACTTCTGTCATCAGCAGCAGCAAACGCCACAATTCATCAGCAGCAGCAGCGTGAGCAGCAACAGAAAGCTGTCTCTGGTGCGGACCAATCAGCTTCAAGCAACGCATCACCACACACTACCAGGACGTGTTCTCTGTTTGCATGTTCACCACAAGTACCTTGTGTGGTTAATGCAGTGACAGGATTCCTTGACGAAGGATTCTGTTTGGTGTTTTAACATCTTAACACGGCAGTTCTATCGCCAGAAAGGGTAAAACCCGATTGTTATACCATGACCTCCGACACCACCAAACACAAAGATCCCCCGTGTAGCCTGTAACAGACTGTTGGGGCAAATGCTGTTAGCGAGAAGCAGCGCCTAGGAAGGCTGCCGGCACTGTGGCACACGAGGGGGTGGGTGGCCAGCACCACAACCGGCCGCCTTTGCCTCCCCAGTGGTGATATTTACACATCGCACCGGGTACCGCCACCTCCACCGCCACCTCCACCGCCACCACCACGCTGCTTACCCAGGCCGTGTTTGCGAGCGATGTGTCTCAAGATGGCGTTGCTCTGAGTCAGCTTCACATCTCCATCCAGCAGATAGGGCAGCTGGGAATACACACACAACAACAACAGCCATTCGCCACTAAGTGGCGGTGACGTCACCACGACGCTTGTGCCAGGCCATGTGCACCTTGAGGCCACGTGAAGTGTCGAACGCCCGCTAGCAGGAGGTCACGGGGCAGACCCAGGTGCCACGGGTCGACTGACTAAGATGACTGGCTGATGCACCACCTGTGCCCCCTACTGTGCCAACCTGCTGTGCTTTAGCCACCCGGCGCTCCGCTCGTTGTTGTGAGCGTCGCTCTTCTGCCCTCCGTTATTGTTGGAGGGCGACTGCCTCCAACTGCCCAGTAGCATCCTTCACGAGCCTCCTCCACAGAGGCCGATCTTGACACCGCTGGTACCAGTCATTGGCAAGTCCACTCAGCTCCACGTCCTCCTGTACCACATCACTCCATCTCTTCTCTAGCCCGTGCCGCGCCTGTTTAGCTCCCTCGATCCGGCCGAACAAAAGCTGTTTCGGCATGCGGTGGCTGGGCATGCGGGCTACATGACCCAGCCAACGCAGCCTTGCCAGCCGGAGGTCACCGATGGGACCATGCCCAGATCTTTCAAGGATTTGTGAGCTCACACAATCTAGCCAGGTTAAACCCAGGATGAATGGTAGGCAGGCTAGCCTAAATGTTTCTAAATCGGCGAAGATGTTCCATTAGGGGGGTCCACGTTTCGCAAGCGTAGAGAAGGGAGGGAATGACCGTGGCCGAGAAGACCTGAAGCTTAGTGCGGAGTGACAGACCAGGTAGCTTCCACACAGCGTTACGCAACCGATGAGAAGATATTGCCGCTCGACTGATTCGGAGTGAGACCTCTGCTGTTAAACTGGAGCCGGTCATAAGCACACTGCCCAGGTATGGGAAACTCTCCACAACTGCCCCATCACCGATTGGGAGTTGTGGGGGTGGAGTGTCCGATGGTACAAAATACCCAGGCAGGTGCTTAGTTTTTGTGGGGCTGATGGTAAGGCCCCATCTCTTAGTGGCACGCTCCAGTCTCAGCAGCAGCGTCTCCAACTCCTCCTCTGACTGAGCAGCTATTACCAAATCATCAGCATACATAACGTGGTTGAGCAATAGGGAGCCATCCCTTGACCGCACCCGGGCATCGATCAGCCTCCCATTATATCTGTACCATATGGAGATTCCCCCGGTACAGCTATTGAAGGCTTCACAAACTACGTGGTAAAAATAGATGTTAAATAATGTGGGAGCCAGAGGACATCCCTGTCACACCCCAAGGTGTACAGGGAATGGCTCTGACTCCCGGCCACGTAGTTTTACCCGGGCCCGCTCACCATCATGAAGGTCCTTAATGATCGTGAGCAGAGGGTCAGGGACTCCAAAAGCACGAAGAACAACCCAGAGCCCAGGCCTACTGATGGTATCATAGGCCTTGACCAGGTCAATAAAGCAGAGATGTAGGTCTTGTTGGAATTCCCTACACCTCTGCTGTAGCAGACGGACAGAAAATATGGCATCTGTGCAGAACCACCCTTTCCTGAAACCACATTGGGGCTCCGCAAGCCTCTCCTCAGCGTGCCTGGCAAGGCGATGTTGAATAATCCTTGCCAGGACCTTTCCCGACACACTGAGGAGTGAGATGCCTCTGTAGTTGTTAGTCTGTGCGGTCCTTCTTAAAAAGGGGGACCACCAGGGCATCCTTCCAATCCTGTGGAACCCGTCCATTGGTCCAGACTGTTGTTATGATGTCATATAGGGCAGTCTGTGCACAAACGCCACCCTCCCTCAGCATTTCGCTTGGGAGATCATCTCTGTCCGGTGCCTTTCCTGGTCTCAGACTCCGGATCGCCTTCAGTACTTCCTCAACAGATGGCACCTCAGCCAGCCACTCACAGGGGGTGACTTCTTCCAATATTTGAGGCACTGCAGTCTCAGCAGGGTCATCCTCACTTTGTGCCACGATGTTTTCCTGGCTGAGGGATTTCCCCTCCCCAGGACTTCACAGAAATGCTCAGCAAATCTGCAAACCTGTTCCTGGGGGTCGGAGATTGGATCACCGTTTTTTCCCCTGATGGTAATAGGTGTGGCGCTGCAGGTTACTTTTTTGATGGAGTTAAATAGAGATTTGTGATCGTGGGCCACTGAGGCAGACTCCATCTCCTCAGCAACCCGCGACCACCACCCATCCTTGCAGCGCCTCACGGCTCTCCGAACCTCCGAGCGAAGGCTGCAGTAAGCCTCCTCATTCTTTGACGTGGGATTCTGTAGCCGATGACAGTGGGCCTGTCGCTTTTTCAACCATCCTGAACACCTCCTCTGTCAACCAGGGTCTCTGGGGAGGTCTGGACCACGTACCCAAAGCAGCCATTGCAGCTGCACGAGTCAGTCCTAAACCTCGCCCATTTACCCTCGACATCAGGAGTGGGGGACGATGCCAACCCCAGCCGCAAGCGATTATGAAATTCTCGCTTGCAACTTTCAGATAACTGAGACCACACACACCCACATACACACGCACATAAACAACAACTGCTATTCGCCACTAAGTGGCGGTGATGTCACCACGGCGCTTGTGCCAGGCTATGTGCATGTTAAGACCACGTGAAGTGTCGAATGCCCGCTGGCAGGAGGCCACGGGGCAGACCCAAGTGCCACGGGTCGACTGACTAAGATGACTGAGATGACTGGCTGATGCACCACCTGTGCCCCCTACTGTGCAAACCTGCTGTGCTTTAGCCAACCGGCGCTCCGCTCGTTGTTGTGAGCGTCGCTCCTCCGCCCTCCGTTGTTGTTGGAGGGCGACTGCCTCCAACTGCCCAGTAGCGTCCTTCACGAGCCTCCTCCAGAGACCGATCTTGACACCGCTGGTACCGCATACATATACATGTGTACACACATGCATAGCGATACTGAACACACACACATGAAACTTACGTTTGGGAAGTCGAGGCCTAGTTTAAATTTCTGGTCCAGCCAGGCCTTCTTGTCATAGTCCGGAGCTGTGGGGGAAACGGGAGATTAGGTGGAGGGTCAGGGTTAGAGTCTGGGTCAGGGTCAATGTGTCTGTCTGTCTGTGTGTGTGTGTCTGTGTGTCTGTCTGTGTCTGTGTGTGTCTGTCTGTGTCTGTGTGTGTCTGTCTGTGTCTGTGTGTGTCTGTGTGTGTCTGTGTGTGTCTCTGTGTGTGTGTGTGTCTGTGTGTGTCCACGTGTGTCTGTGTGTGTCCACGTCTTCCTGTGCGTGTCCACGTCTCCCTGTGCGTGTCCACATCTCTCTGCGTGTCCACATCTCTCTGCGTGTCCACGTCTCTCTGCGTGTCCACGTCTCTCTGCGTGTCCACGTCTCTCTGCGTGTCCACGTCTCTCTGCGTGTCCACGTCTCTCTGCGTGTCCACGTCTCTCTGCGTGTCCACGTCTCTCTGCGTGTCCACGTCTCTCTGCGTGTCCACGTCTCCCTGTGCGTGTCCACGTGTCTCTCTGTGCGTGTCCACGTGTCTCTCTGTGCGTGTCCACGTGTCTCTCTGTGCGTGTCCACGTGTCTCTGTGCGTGTCCACGTGTGTCTGTGTGTCCACGTGTCTCTCTGTGTCCACGTGTCTCTCTGTGTGTCCACGTGTCTCTCTGTGTGTCCACGTGTCTCTCTGTGTGTGTGTGTGTCCATCTCCTCCGTGTCTCCATCTCACCGTCCCCGATGGTGTACAGTTTATCTTCCCATTCTTCACCCACGTATTCCAGTAAGAGACGGATGGCATGGCCCAGCTGCAATAAAACGACACCACTCGTCAGCGACATCACCATCAGTCATCATCATTAACATCGCTATCACCATGTCATCATCAACATCACCATGTCATCATCACCAACATCACCAACATCATCATCACCATAAACATCAATCATTAACATCACCACTCATAAACATCACCACTCATAAACATCACCAACATCACCATCACTCATTAACATCACCACTCATAAACATCACCAACATCATCATCAACAACACCACCACTCAAACAACATCACCACATCATTATCATCAACATCACCACTCATGAACAACATCACCAACATCATCATCATAAACATCAATCATTAACATCACCACTCATAAACAACATCACCAACATCGACCATCATCATCAACACCATAAACATCAATCATTAACATCACCACTCATAAACAACATCACCAACATCATCATCATAAACATCAATCATCAACATCACCACTCATGAACAACATCAGCAACATCATCATCATCAACATCACCACTCAAACATCACCAACATCATCATCATGACATCATCATGACATTAGTTTGTTTGGCATTAGGACCCACCACTCACAAACATCACCAACATCATCAACATCAACAACATCATCAACATAATCACCAACATCAATATCATGACATGAGTTTGTTTTGCATTAGGACCCAGAAACCAGCGTCCTTGCCTGTCAACATCTGGCAGGTCACCGGCTTATGGTTCAAGCAGTTTCAGTTGATTTATTTTGGTATAGCCCTGTGAGACATTTGGCTCTTGAATCGGGTGCAACCACAACAAACAAAAATACGAACGAGAAAACATCTTAAAGTGACTTGGTGTGACCGTGCAAAACAGAAAATCCATGGAAAAAAAACAGCAAAATATTCCTGAAAAAAGCACCGTACAGCACCAACGCTGTGTGCAAAAAAACCCCAGTGGGATGGAAGTCAAACAACAACAACAACAACCACAAGACAACTTAGATTAAGGCCATCAGTCTAACTCTGTACTACAACAAAACAAACATGTCCAAACCAAAAAAACTTTTCGACATCACCAAAAAATAAAGCCATAATTGCAACGTAACAGTGATCACAGGGACTGACCGAATTTTTACAATAAACTACATAAATAACATGTAACACCAAATCCTAGAGCCCATAGCTGGCTGCATGAGTCACTCCACAGCAACAGGAGCATCAGTCGGAGTATCACATTTTTCAATGCACCTTTAAGATCAGCACACCAAATCAAAATACAGATATTTTGCAGCGTCATCTGGAGCGAAAACATTTTATTTTACGCATGGAGTTTTGCTTTCGCTGAACCAATGCTGGTGAGAGGACACCGTGGATAGATGTTTACTACCTCGCCTGGTGTGCAGGAGGTCGTGGGTTCGATCCTGACCCATGACGCCTGCTGCTGTGTATTTGGAGTCTGTGTCTCTCTCTCATCACCGTGGCTAGGAGATGTTGACTACCTCGCCTGGTGTGCAGGAGGTCGTGGGTTCGATCCTGATCCATGACGCCTGCTGCTGTATATTTGGAGTTTGTGTGTCTCTCTCTCTCCCCGTGGCCGTGTGGATTTTTCTCCGGATCCTCCGCCGTTCCCCCCCACATATGAATCGACGCGGTTTAGAGTCTTTGGCTGCTGCTATAAATGTCCACGTGATGATGATGATGGTGATGATGGTGGTGGTGATAAACCGCTTCGTTGAGCTACCATTTGTGATGGTTCTGAGCTGCATAGCACCTTGGTGGAGCCTTAGACCAGGTAAAATTAAATAAAAAAAATCGTTTAGGAATTTACTTTTAGTGTGGGCGGGACCAGCCCATTCGCTCGACAAAGCATGTTGCTCACGTTACGTAAAGTGACGCTCATGTTACAGACCGTAACGCAACAACACAACGTCGTTGTACAATGTGTACACAACGTCGTTGTACAATGTGTACACAACGTCGTTGTACAATGTGTACACAACACAACGTCGTTGTACAAATGCTGATTCTACAAGTGGAGGGGAAAAAGCGGAGTGCCTGGGGAAAAGTCCACGCAGTGACCACGTGGAGAGAGACGGGGAGAGACGTCGCAAACTCCAAATATACACAACGGGACCTTTTTGCCGGTATCAAAGTAATGGTGAACAAATATGAGAGTGGGGTTTCACCCTCGAGTTGAAGCGGTCGTGACTGCAAGAACCCATTTATAATCTGTGGTTCTTTCGGTAAAGTCGCATGACTTCAGCGAAAGAACCAACCACAGAGTATGGATTTTGCCCCGTCTGGCAATAAAACAGCGGGTGCCAAGATATTCAATCGTCTAAATAGATGATGGCTTCCACAAGGCACCAAGTCTCTGCATGAACCACGGCACAGCAGTTGTGGTGAACATTCAAACCACAAAGCACGGCTCTTGAGCATTCATATTTGGTGAACATTCAAACCACAACGCGTGGCTCTTGATCGTTAATATTTGGTGAACATTCTAACCACAAAGCACGGCTCTTGATCATTCATATTTGGTGAACATTCTAACCACAAAGCACGGCTCTTGATCGTTAATATTTGGTGAACATTCTAACCACAAAGCAGAGCTCTTGATCATTAATATTTGGTGAACATTCTAACCATAAAGCGTGGCTCTTGATCATTAATAGTTGGTGAACATTCAAACCACAAAGCACGGCTCTTGATCATTAATATTTGGTGAACATTCAAACCACAAAGCGTGGCTCTTGATCATTAATATTTGGTGAACATTCAAACCACAAAGCGTGGCTCTTGATCGTTAATATTTGGTGAACATTCAAACCACAAAGCGTGGCTCTTGATCATTAATATTTGGTGAACATTCAAACCACAAAGCACGGCTCTTGATCATTAATATTTGGTGAACATTCTAACCACAAAGCGTGGCTCTTGATCATTAATATTTGGTGAACATTCAAACCACAAAGCACGGCTCTTGATCATTAATATTTGGTGAACATTCTAACCACAAAGCGCGGCTCTTGATCATTAATATTTGGTGAACATTCAAACCACAAAGCGTGGCTCTTGATCATTAATTTTTGGTCTTTGTCTTTGAAACTGCTTGGCCTCCACCAGTCAGCAGCTGCTGCGTTCTGGGTGTGGCCTCGTCTCACCACCGGTGTCAGAGCACAGCGCCTCGAGGCGGCCGGCACAAGGACAATGCCACACGCAGCGGGGACATCGGCAGTTCGTGTCGAGCAGCTACATCATGGCATACATTTTTACACGATTTTAGTTATTATTAACACGCTTTTATTTATTATTATTTACACGCTTTTATTTATTATTATTTACACAGCGGAGGACCCGGAGAAAAATCCACGCGACCACGGGGAGAGAGAGAGACACGCAAACTCCAAATCTACAGCAGCAGGTGTCATGGGTCGGGATCGAACCCACGACCTCCTGTAGAACAGGCGAGGTAGTCAACATCTCACAGCCACCGTGATGATGATGAGAGAGACACGCAAACTCCAAATATACAGCAGCAGCAGGCGTCGTCAGGGTAAGGATCGAACCCACGACCTCCTGCACACCAGGCGAGGTAGTTAACATCTCACAGCCACCGTGATGATGATGAGAGAGAGACGCAAACTCCAAATATACAGCAGGTGTCATGGGTCGGGATCGAACCCACGACCTCCTGCACACCAGGCGAGGTAGTCAACATCTCCTAGCCACCGTGATGATGATGATGAGAGACATGCAAACTCCAAATCTACAGCAGCAGGCGTCGTCAGGGTAAGGATCGAACCCACGACCTCCTGCGTACCAGGCGAGGTAGTCAACATCTCACAGCCCTCCGCGGCGCTGTGCAATGGGTCAGATCAACCGAGCGCTGTTACGCCGACTACGCCGCACGCGCGAGCCTCGCGGCTGAGGGGGTGGGGGGGCAACTCCACGTTGCTGTGGCCGAGGAGCTGGCCCGCCGTCTCTCACCCCGCGGATGTCCCAGTAGCCCAGCACGAGCGCCATCTTCTCTGCTTCGTCAGTGAACCCCGGGAATCGATTCGTCCTGCTTTTTAAACACGATCGATTCTGGAATCGTTACTGCACTCGCCTCGGATCGATTCCCTCCCCCACCTTGGAATCGTTATTCGATTGTCCCGCGACGATCCCCGTGAGCGTGGTCGATCCACTCCTCTACTCCTGCGTGTTGTTCTCTACTCCACGTGGCTCCTCTCTCTCATAGTTAGTTCATAGTTTCATTTATTTGGTATAGCCCTGTGAGCTATTCGGCTCTTGAATCGGGTGCAACCGCAACAAACAAAAAACATGAACAAGAAAACATCTTAAAGTGACTTTGTGTGACTGTGCAAACAGAAAATACAGGAAAAAAATATCACAATATTCCTGAAATAGCACCGTACACCAACGCTGTGTGCAAAAATCCCAAACAACAACAACCACAAGACAACTAAGATTTAGGCCATCAGTCTAACTCCGTACTACAATAAACAAAAACATGGCCAAACCAAAAAACTTTTCGAAATCACCAAAATAAAAGCCATAAATCCAATGTAACAGTGATCATAGGGACTGTGATCGAATTTTTAACAATAAACTACATAAATAAATTATAACACCAAAATCTAGAGCCATATTTTAGGCCACTGAATAGCAGTGGCAGCTAGGGTTGTACAACTCCTCTAGAGCAGTTTTGAGTGAAGATCTCTCTCTCTCGCTGTGTAATCACCATCACCGTGGTCAGCTGTGCGTCTCTATGCATCTCTGTGGGTCTCTGTGCATCTCTGTGGGTCTCTGCATCTCTGTGGGTCTCTGTGCATCTCTGTGGGTCTCTGTGCATCTCTGTGGGTCTCTATGCATCTCTGTGGGTCTCTGTGCATCTCTGTGGGTCTCTGTGCATCTCTGTGGGTCTCTGTGCATCTCTGTGGGTCTCTATGCATCTCTGTGGGTCTCTGTGCATCTCTGTGGGTCTCTGTGCATCTCTGTGGGATCTCTGTGGGTTCTCTATGCATCTCTTAGGGATCTTTGTGGGTCTCTGTGCATCTCTGTGGGTCTCTATGCATCTTTGTGGGTCTCTGTGCATCTCTCAGAGATCTCTATGGGTTCTCTATGCGTCTCTATGCATCTCTGTGTATGTCTCAGGGATCTCTATGGATCTCTATGCATCTCTCAGGGATCTCTATGGATCTCTATGCATCTCTCAGGGATCTCTATGTATCTCTATGTATCTCTCAGGGATCTCTATGCATCTCTCAGGGATCTCTATGGATCTCTATGTATCTCTCAGGGATCTCTATGGATCTCTATGCATCTCTATGGATCTCTATGCATCTCTCAGGGATCTCTATAGGTCTCTATGGGTCTCTATCGATCTCTATGGGTCTCTATCGATCTTTATGGGTCTCTAACGATCTCTATGGGTCTCTGGGTCTCTATGGATCTCTATGGGTCTCTAACGATCTCTATGGGTCTCTATGGGTCTCTAACGATCTCTATGGGTCTCTATCGATCTCTATGGGTCTCTAACGATCTCTATTGATCTCTATGGGTCTCTAACGATCTCTATGGGTTTCTATGGGTCTCTATGGATCTCTATGGGTCTCTATTGATCTCTATGGGTCTCTAACGATCTCTGTGGGTCTCTAACGATCTCTATGGGTTTCTATGGGTCTCTATGGATCTCTATGGGTCTCTATGCATCTCCATGACACAAAGGCTGCAGGTGTTTTCATTTCGATTCCAGAATCGAATCTCTCGTAGTGACCGCTGAATCGGTAAAAAAAAGAGAGGAAAATCCATTAATCTAAGTAATCGGCTACGGATCGACTCTCAAGAATCGAGGCGAACCCTCTGAAGTGTCGTGTTCCTATTGGCGACGGGTCTGCGTGACGTCACCACCCCCCCCCTGCCGCCACCACCCACTGCTGGATAGAGGCAGTGGATTGACCAATGGGCGACGAGATAGCAACGCCACCACAGCCGCCTATTCGCCCACCCCTCCCTAACCCCCCGCCCACTTTAACCATTAACCCCGCCTACTTAAACCATTAACCCCGCCCACTTTAACCCCCCCCCTGACTCCCCCGCCCAGACGTCCGTGGCACGTTCTGGAACGTTGACGTCACCGCGTTGGGCAGCGCGTGGCCCCCCCCCTTGTTTGTAGCCCCTCCCCCCTCACCCTCCCTCTCCCCGAGCAATACCAACAACGCAGCCGTCATTCGCCACTCAGCGGTGGCGAAGTCACCTGTGCCAGGCTAGGTGCAGGAGGTCACGTGACACACCCAGCAGGTGCCGTGGGTCGACTGAGATGACTGGCTGATGCACCACCTGTGCCCCCCTACTGTGCCAACCCGCTGTGCTTTAGCCGCCCGGCGCTCCGCTCGTTGTTGTGAGCGTCGCTCCTCCGCCCTCCGTTGTTGTTGGAGGGCGACTGCCTCCAACTGCCCAGTAGCGTCCTTCACGAGCCTCCTCCACAGAGGCCGATCTTGACACCGCTGGTACCAGTCATCGGCAAGTCCACTCAGCTCCACGTCCTCCTGTACCACATCACTCCATCTCTTCTCTAGCCCGTGCCGCGCCCGTGTCGTGTGTGTGTCGTGTGCGTGTTGTGTGCGTGTCGTGTGTGTCGTGTGTTGTGTGCGTGTTGTGTGCGTGTCGTGTGTGTGTCGTGTCTTGTGCGTGTCCGTGTTGTGTGTGCGTGTTGTGTGTGTGTCGTGTGTGTGTCGTGTGCGTGTTGTGTGTGTGTCGTGTGTGTGTTGTGTGTGTGTTGCGTGCGTCGTGTGTGTGTGTCGTGTGTTGTGTCGTGTGTGTGTCGTGTGCGTGTCGTCTGTGTGTCGTGTGTGTTGTGTGTGTCGTGTTTGTCGTGTGTGTGTTGTGTGTGTGTTGTGTCGTGTGTGTCGTGTGTGTGTTGTGTCGTGTGTGTTACGTGTGTGTTGTGTGTGTGTCGTGTGTGTGTCGTGTGTGTTGTGTGCGTGTCGTGTGTGTGTCGTGTGTGTTGTGTGCGTGTCGTGTGTGTCGTGCGTGTGTGTGTGTCGTGTGCGTGTCGTCTGTGTGTCGTGTGCGTGTTGTGTGTGTGTCGTGTGTGTCGTTTGTGTGTTGTGTCGTGTGTGTTGTGTCGTGTGTGTGTTGTGTCGTGTGCGTGTTGTGTGTGTGTCGTGTGTGTGTTGTGTCGTGTGTGTGTTGTGTCGTGTGTGTGTTGTGTGTGTGTCGTGTGTGTGCGTGTTGTGTGTGTGTCGTGTGTGTGTTGTGTCGTGTGTGTGTTGTGTCGTGTGTGTGTTGTGTGTGTGTCGTGTGCGTGTGGTGTGCGTGTCGTGTGTGTCGTGTGCGTGTGTTGTGTGCGTGTTGTGTGCGTGTCGTGTGTGTGTCGTGTCTTGTGCGTGTCCGTGTTGTGTGTGCGTGTTGTGTGTGTGTCGTGTGTGTGTCGTGTGCGTGTTGTGTGTGTGTCGTGTGTGTGTTGTGTGTGTGTTGCGTGCGTCGTGTGTGTGTGTCGTGTGTTGTGTCGTGTGTGTGTCGTGTGCGTGTCGTCTGTGTGTCGTGTGTTGTGTGTGTCGTGTGTGTTACGTGTGTGTTGTGTGTGTGTCGTGTGTGTGTCGTGTGTGTTGTGTGCGTGTCGTGTGTGTTGTGTGTGTGTCGTGTGTGTTGTGTGCGTGTCGTGTGTGTCGTGCGTGTGTGTGTGTCGTGTGCGTGTCGTCTGTGTGTCGTGTGCGTGTTGTGTGTGTCGTGTGTGTCGTGTGTGTCGTTTGTGTGTTGTGTCGTGTGTGTTGTGTCGTGTGTGTGTTGTGTCGTGTGCGTGTTGTGTGTGTGTCGTGTGTGTGTTGTGTCGTGTGTGTGTTGTGTCGTGTGTGTGTTGTGTGTGTGTCGTGTGTGTGTTGTGTCGTGTGCGTGTTGTGTGTGTGTCGTGTGTGTGTTGTGTGCGTGTTGTACCCGTGTCGTCTGTGTGTCGTGTGTGTGTCGTGTCCGTGTCGTGCCCGTGTCGAGTCTCCCGCTATCCGGCCATGCAGAGCGATGGCTATGACCACCACACGGCCACCGGCACACTCAGTGCCACGTCGTCTTTGTTAAGCCACTTTTCTGCCACACAAAGACAAAGATTCCCCAGCAAAGCCTCGACAGACTGTTGGGGCAAGTGCTGTTAGCATTCCTGTAAACTCACACGGTTTCCCAAAATTCTTGTAGAGGGAAATTGAATTTACAGGTCCATATGGTATACAGACGTTTCAACACAGACAACATTTTTTTAATGTTGTCTATTTGTGTTTCTCCCTTGTGATTGGACTTTGTAGGATGAACTTTGAGATTTATGAGGGGCACGGGGTGACCAGTAAGGTCTGAATTTGTAACAAGTATGGCACTGATAAGGGGTTGAAGGGTTTGTGTTAGCAAGCGCCTATGAAGGCCGGCTGCTTTTGTTCCCCAAGTAGCAATGTTTTTACACATCGCACCGCGTACTCAATTGAGGCTGAATCGACCTAGGGGAGGCCCAAGACTGCTTCAGATCATCGTCGCTGGTGTTGGCCGTGAGCGGGAATCGAACTCGGGTCACACTACCACTCCAGGTCCAGTTGAGCTACGGACACCGCACCACCAACACCACCACCAACACCACCAGCAACAACAACAACAGCTGCATCATCGCCACCTCGCTACGGCGGTGACCGCCAACTCACTCAGGGTTGAGCTACTGCTTCTTGCCAAGGGTCACGCACGCAGAACGTAACGGTGAGCCTAGCTAGGGCCCCCCTCGAGAGATGAGGGTTCTGTATCGAAGCGATGGCTACAACCTATTTGTTCATTTCGGACCACATGGGCAATTAAGCTCTGCCGACTTTTGATTGGCTACGGCGGTGGAGAGATCCTTGCGCGGGGCCTCCTGATTGGCTCATTCCTTTTTGATCCCCCATGATGCAGCACGGTTGTTGATGGGCGATTGGATGATTCGGCTCGACTTCATGAAGGCAGAGATCTTGTCCAGGGCCTAGAGACAAAGACAAAGGGCAGTTTCACACGCAGGAGGCTTTCGCATCATACAAGTGGCCTTCAGGGTTAGAGCGCGTAAATGTATAAAGGGAAGACCAAGATCACATGGGTGGCCTTCAGACAGGTGGGGCAGCACCTACGAAGGCCGGCACTGTGGCACTAAGGGGGCGAGTGTGGCCGGGACTATGCCCGGCCACCTTTGTCTCCCCGATGTCCTTGTGCCTCTTCCACCACCCCCCCCCCCCCCCCCCGTGTCTCGTCACCTCGACGCGCTGGAGGAATTGGCCCAGGTTGGGGTGAGGGAGCAGGAGGCTCGGCTCGAACAGCCGATGTTGATCCAGAACATCGTAGAGCACCAGGTCCACGTAGGTGAGCTGGGTCACGCGCGGAGTCACACACGCGCGGAGTCTCACACGCTGCGTCACGTGTACACAAGTGTCTGCGTCATGTGTACACAAGTGTCTGCGTCATGTGTACACAAGTGTCTGCGTCATGTGTACACAAGTGTCTGCGTCACGTGGTCACCGGTGAGCCACGTCTTGTCGTCCAGGAAGGTGGCCAGGGCTTGCATCTTGGGCGGTTCTTGGCCTGGGGGCACGGAGACACAGACACAGCTAAAGGTCCCCCCGGTAGCCCACGCAGAAGGCCGGAGCAAAGTGCTGTAGGCGAGAAGCAGCGGCGCCTACCAAGTCCAGCACAGCACCTACACAATCGGGGGGGGGGGGCGTGGCTGGAACCACGCCCGGCCGCCTTTGTCTCCCCGGTGGCGATGTTTACGGCACACCGCGCCAGGTGCTGATTTAAGGACGAGTCGACCTAGGGGAGGCCCAGACATGTGCTCGGACGTTCTCCGCCACCTGCCATTGGCCGTGAGCGGGACTCAAACTCGGGTAACCGTGGGGTTCGTAGCGCAGGGCGCCGCCCTAACCGCTGCGCCACCGCTCCCCTTTACAGAGACACGCCCCCAGGGCCACTGGGGGGTAGAGACACGGGGGGGGGGGTCACTGGGGGGGGGGGGGGTAGAGACACGGGGGGGGGGCACTGGGGGGGTAGAGACACGGGGGGGGTCACTGGGGGGGACACGTGGTAGGGGACACGTGGTAGGGGACAGTAATGATGATAATGATGATGGTGGTGATGCTGGCAGCGACTCACAAAGTCGAGTCCGTAGCACAAGTAGACCAAGGCCATGCGAATGTCAATCGCCTCGTTCTCCGTCTGTCCAACAGCAACATCATCAGCAGTAACATCACCATCATCAGCAGTAACATCACCACCATCAGCAGTAACATCACCATCATCAGCAGTAACATCATCATCAGCAGCAGTAACATCACCATCATCAGCAGTAACATCATCAACATCAGCAGTAACATCATCATCAGTAGTAACATCATCATCAGTAACATCATCATCATCGAGGCGAGTCTTAGTAATGTTGTTGTTGTCACGGATCGATTCGCTCCTTGAGATTCGTGGACTCGAATGGTGTTGACGGATCGGTAGCGTGGACAGACGCCACTGGGTGGATCGTCGTCACATCACAGGACATTCATCCAGCAGTGGAGTGACCGTGGTTGATGATGACGACTTAGGGAGTCATCTAGCAGTGGAGTGACCGTGGTTGATGACGTAGGGAGTCATTCAACAGTGGAGTGACCGTGGTTGATGACGTAGGGAGTCATCCAACAGTGGAGTGAACGTGGTTGATGATGATGACTTAGGGAGTCATCCAACAGTGGAGTGACCGTGGTTGATGACGTAGGGAGTCATCCAACAGTGGAGTGACCGTGGTTGATGATGACGTAGGGAGCCATCCAACAGTGGAGTGACCGTGGTTGATGATGATGACGTAGGGAGTCATCCAACAGTGGAGTGACCGTGGTTGATGACGTAGGGAGTCATCCAACAGTGGAGTGACCGTGGTTGATGATGATGACGTAGGGAGTCATCCAACAGTGGAGTGACCGTGGTTGATGATGACGTAGGGAGTCATCCAACAGTGGAGTGACCGTGGTTGATGATGACGTAGGGAGACATCCAACAGTGGAGTGACCGTGGTTGATGATGATGACTTAGGGAGTCATCTAGCAGTGGAGTGGCCGTGGTTGATGATGACTTAGGGAGTAATCTAGCAGTGGCGTGAACGTGGTTGATGATGATGACGTAGGGAGTCATCCAACAGTGGATTGACCGTGATTGATGATGACGGCTTAGGGAGTCATCCAACAGTGGCGTGACCGTGGTTGATGATGATGACTTAGGGAGTCATCCAACAGTGGATTGACCGTGGTTGATGATGACGGCTTAGGGAGTCATCCAACAGTGGAGTGACCGTGGTTGATGATGACGACTTAGGGAGTCATCCAACAGTGGAGTGACCGTGGTTGATGATGACGTAGGGAGTCATCTAGCAGTGGAGTGACCGTGGTTGATGATGATGACGTAGGGAGTCATCTAGCAGTGGAGTGACCGTGGTTGATGATGACGTAGGGAGTCATCTAGCAGTGGAGTGACCGTGGTTGATGACGACTTAGGGAGTCATCCAACAGTGGAGTGACCGTGGTTGATGATGACGACTTAGGGAGTCATCTAGCAGTGGAGTGACCGTGGTTGATGATGATGACTTAGGGAGTCATCTAGCAGTGGAGTGACCGTGGTTGATGATGACGACTTAGGGAGTCATCTAGCAGTGGAGTGACCGTGGTTGATGATGATGACTTGGGGAGTCATCTAGCAGTGGAGTGACCGTGGTTGATGATGATGACTTAGGGAGTCATCTAGCAGTGGAGTGACCGTGATTGATGATGACGGCTTTGGGAGTCATTCATCCAGCAGTGGATTGACCGCCCCCAAACTCCAACTCGCATTATCCACTCTACCTCCCTACTTAGCCTCCATCTGCAATGAAGAAGATCCATTGCCTGAAACGTCACTTGTGGGTTTTTTTTTTATTTGAAGCCTGTGAGCGCCACGGTGGCTATGAGATGTTGACTCCCTCGCCTGGTCTACAGGAGGTCGTGGGTTCGATCCTGACCCCTGCTGTGTATTTGGAGTTTGCGTCTCTCATCATCATCATCACGGTGGCTAGGAGATGTTAACTACCTCGCCTGGTCTACAGGAGGTCGTGGGTTCGATCCCGACCCTGACGATGCCTGCTGCTGTATATTTGGAGTCTGCGTCTCTCTCATCATCATCACGGTGGCTATAAAATGTTAACTACCTCGCCTGGTGTGCAGGAGGTCGTGGGTTCGATGCCGACCCTGACGATGCCTGCTGCTGCTGTAGATTTGGAGTCTGCGTCTCTCTCATCAGCATCACGGTGGCTATGAGATGTTAACTACCTCGCCTGGTATACAGGAGGTCGTGGGTTCGATGCTGCTGCTGCTGTATATTTGGAGTCTGCGTGTGTGTCCCTCTCTCCCTGTGGTCGCGTGGATTTTTGTTTGCATCCGGACCCTTCGGTTTTCCCCTCCACGTGTAGACTGGACATCACGCGTTTAGATTATTTGGCTGCTAATTTACAGGTTGCTTCAAACGAATGTGAACACTTCTGAGAATTTGCAACAGTGCCACAGGAAATGCGGCGGTCCCATATAAGTGTTTACATTCGTTTAAGCACCCTGTATTTACACGTGAAGAAAATAAGCTAACTTAACACGGGACCAATGTGCACAATGGAGGTTAGATCGCATAGATATTTACGCGATTTAACCTCAATTTTATTCCCAGAAGCGACCTGGCCACATGATCAATAAGCCCAACGAATTTGGCTTCTTTTCATCGTATTATTATTACACGATTATTATTATTATTTACACGCTTGTATTTAACTCACTGTCTGTTGGTGTATCCTCAAACCTTGTAACTCAATTTTAACCCACTTCCCAATGTGGTATCGACTGCAAACTCGGTATACTTATGTCATACTAATGACAATACTATATTCTGTCATTGAAATAAAATATTTGTAAACGTTCTTTTTATACGTTATGTTTCTGCTTGGCTGTAATTGTCCACGCTCAACTCAACGTTGGCTGTAAATCACCACGGGCCCCTTCCGTTGTGGCAAGCTTCGGGCCCACTTCCTGGAGTCGTGGAGTTCTGACATTACTCGTACGGTACATTTCATTAAAGCGTGCTTTAAAAAAAAACAGTTCTTTAAATATTACTTATTTTTCATGAGGTTTTTATTTGTGTTAGATCGTAAATATTGGCGCGATCTAACCCAAATCAAAAACGCCTCTAGTCTGACAAATCAGACAACTTTCATAATAAAGGTTTTTGGGTTAGATCGCGTTATTTATAAATGTGTCATAACCCTCCACCACCCGACACGGCCAATCAGCAAAAAAGTGTCACGTTGACAAAAGACTAATAATTCACTACTTTAGCCCACCGGTGTGTTGAAGAGTGAATCCACAACATTTACAGTTTGAGTACGACGTTTCGTGTGATATCATATTAGCATGATCGGGCAATTCGCCAGAATGGTGAATTGCTGGTTTATCAGATGTGGCCAGGTCGCTTCTGGGAAAAAATAAACTACAGAGCTCAGTTGGGGCCTTGCCAAAATATAACAATTCGTTATAAATTAGTGCCGTGTAGTTACACTGACCAGCATTCTTAAGCATGGTAGTACAATAAGGCCCTCCTCATCCAGCAGTGGATTAAGACCGTGCGTCTTATAATCCGGTACGCGCGTGATTTCAGATTTGTATAACTGTAGTCGGTGCGTCTTATAATCCGGTACATGTGTGATATCGGATTTTTATAACTTTATTGGCTGCGTCTTATAATCCGGTACATGTGTGATATCACATTTGTATAACTTTATTGGCTGCGATTTATAATCCGGTACATGTGTGATATCAGATTTGTATAACTTTATTGGCTGCGATTTATAATCCGGTACATGTGTGATATCAGATTTGTATAACTTTATTGGCTGCGTCTTCTTGCCTCGCGTCACCGCCTCGCCCTGCGCGTTTCTAGAACCGTGACGTAATTCTGTTAGCCCCGCCCCCCGATCGTGGCCCCGCCCCCGGCATCCCCCTTTCCCCCGCCCATTTTCGCCCCCACGCTCCCCTGCTATTGGCCAGATTCCGCCAACAGGCCCCACCTTTCCCCCCTGACCCCCCGCCCACTTTAACCGTTAATCCCGCCCCATTTAACCCCCTGACTCCCCCGCCCAGACGTCCGTGGCACGTTCTGGAACGTTGACGTCACCGCGTTGGGCAGCGCGTGCCCCCCCCCTTGTTTATAGCCCCTCCCCCCTTACCCCCTCACCCCCCCTATCCCCGAGCAATACCAACAACGCAGCCGTCATTCGCCGCCGTGCCAGGCTAGGTGCACTTTGAGGCTATCGCGTGAAGCTTGTCGAAGGTTCGCTGACAGGAGGTCACGGGACAGACCCAGCAGTTCGACTGACTGAGATGACTGGCAGATGCACACCAGCTGTGGCCCCTACGGTGCCGTTTCTGTGTCTTAGCCACCCTGGCGCTCCGCTCGTTGTTGTGAGCGTCGCTCCTCCGCCCTCCGTTGTTGTTGGAGGGCGACTGCCTACAAACTGCCCAGCAGCAGCGGCAGCGTCCTTCACGAGCCTCTTCCACAAACGCCGATCTTGACACCGCTGCTACCAGTCATCGGCAAGTCCACTCGGCTGCACAATCTTCCCGTACCACGTAATCCCAATCTCTTATCCAGCCCGTGGCGTGCACGTTTAAGCCCCCGCGATCCGGCACAACATTAGCTGCTTGGGCATGCGGTGACCGGGCATGCGGTGACCTGTCACGTGACCGCCGCCTCGCGACGCCACCAGGCGTCTGTGGCACGTTCTGGAATGTTGACGTCACCGCGTTGAGCAGTGCCCCCTCCCCCACCGTTAACATTGGTGGCCCCTCCCCCCTTACCCCCCCCCGCACCAACCACTCCTCTCGCCTATTGGCTCGCTTCGCCGCGGAGGTGGTGGGGGGGGTACAGCCCCGCCCTGAACGAGCACGTGACTTCGAGAGGGTGGGGGGGGGGTAGCGGTCGGCGCTGCGCAACGATTCCGAGTTCGATTCCCGATCACGGCCACCACCACCACCGCCGACAACACCGCCGGTGGTGATCGTCTGAACCGGGTACTCGGGGCCCCTCTCCCCAAGGTCGACTCGGCCTCAAATGAGTTAACACCGGCGCGGTGTGTAAAAAAACAATCATCGCCACCGGGGGAGACAAAGGCGGCCGGGCGTGGTGCTGGCCCACCCCACCCCCCTCTCGTATGGCACCAGTGGCGGGCTTCAACAGGCGCTAGTCGCTGACAGCACTTGCCCCGACGGTCTGTTACGGGCTACACGGGGGATCTTTGTCTTTGGTGGGGGGGGGGGTAACGGGGGGGGGTGTTTGAGAGGCGGGGCTGGGGGGTTTGAGGGGAGGGGTGGGGGGGACTTGAGGGGCGGAGTTGGGGAAGTTTAGGGGCGGGGTTGGGGGAGTTGGGGGGCGGAGTTGGAGAGTTGAGGGGCGGGGTTGGGGGAGTTTAGGGGCGGGGTTGGGGGAGTTGAGGGGCGGGGTTGGGGGAGTTTAGGGGCGGGGTTGGGGGAGTTGAGGGGCGGGGTTGGGGGGGTTGAGGGGCGGGGTGGAGGGTGGTGCGAGTCTTTTCTGGAAGGGTGACGTCGCGGCCGGCCGCGCTATAAAAGGGAGCGGCGCGGCAGTGGCGTCGCAGAGTTCCCAGCTGGGAGGGAGAAAAAGCGCGCGCGAGATTTGTGCTGAGGAGTCTGGCGGGTGGTGAATCTTGAGGTAAAAACATTTTTATATATAGATATTTTTTTTGCGTTTGCCAAGTTTGATGTTGTTTTAAACGAACAATTATGATGGTAAAAAAAAATTGCGGTGAAATTTAGACGTCGAAGTAATTGGATTTCTCGAAGGTTCAAAAGCAAAGTCTTACACAAGTCTGTAGCAATTACAAGTTTCGTGATTTCGACAGGTTAGCATTTTATTTAGTGTAAATGTCTTAATTGTTATCAATGTCAACGCACCAATGGTTTGTTTTTTCCCCCTCGGAAAACTCCAACGGTCATTGTAATGTTTTTTTTTAATTTTGCTCCAAAATGTATTTGTGTAATGAAGTGTAGCTGCTTGGGGCGTAAGAGAGGCATTCATCCAGCAGTGGATTTACACTTGCAGGTTTGGTGACCCTTCACTGTTTCATAAGCCTCCTCGGTGGCTAATCGAAGTTAATTTAAACGCTAAAAAGCTGAACTTTCTACCTTCGCTTTCCGCGCCTAAGCGCTCTGTTTGTGTTAAATTAGAAACTGCGCGCGGACTGTTTGATTATAGACTACGCGTATCCTGTATGGCACCGTTTTAAAGTTAATCAATATAACCGGCCAATTGCAGATAAAACGCATTAATAGGTGTTCGCTAACGCTACAGTCTTTGGTTTATAAGGGCGGCGTGTATAATATGGGTTTAATAGGTGCTCGCAAACAAACAACCACACACCGTGTGTATGTGAACCTAGCCTGGCACTCTTGGGTGTATAATATGGGTTTAATAGGTGCTCGCAAACAAACAAGCAACCACACACCGTGTGTACGTGCACCTAGCCTGGCACTCTGGGTGGGGTGTATAATATGGGTTTAATAGGTGCTCGCAAACAAGCAACCACACACACACACCGTGTGTACGTGCACCTAGCCTGGCACTCTGGGGTGTATAATATGGGTTTAATAGGTGCTCGCAAACAAGCAACCACACTCGCCGTGTGTACGTGCACCTAGCCTGGCACTCTGGGTGGGGTGTATAATGTGGGTTTAATAGGTGCTCGCAAACAAGCAACCACACACCGTGTGTACGTGCACCTAGCCTGGCACTCTGGGTGGGGTGTATATGGGTTTAATAGGTGCTCGCAAACAAGCAACCACACACCGTGTGTACGTGCACCTAGCCTGGCACTCTGGGTGGGGTGTATATGGGTTTAATAGGTGCTCGCAAACAAGCAACCACACACCGTGTGTATGTGCACCTAGCCTGGCACACTGGGTGGGGTGTATAATATGGGTTTAATAGGTGCTCGCAAACAAACAACCACACACCGTGTGTATGTGCACCTAGCCTGGCACTCTGTGGTGTATAATATGGGTTTAATAGGTGCTCGCAAACAAACAACCACACACACACTCGGTGTGTGCGCCAGTGGATCGACCCGAAAGGTGCACCTAGCCTGGCACGAGCGCCATGGGGATGACACTGCCACTGAATGACGGCTACTACTGTTTTACATTGGCGAATGCAATTCTAGGGCTTGCATGATGAAAAACAAAATAGTTACTTTGAGCTGACGTGTGTTGACATCGATGACCATATTAGGAGAGGCTAAATAAAGAAATAATTTGCTGGCTAACGGAGTGTACTTCTACAAGGAAGGTTCTAGATTTCTTAAAATAATATTTAAATGTTTTTTCAATGGAAGTCTATGGGGTCTCTGCAAGTATCTGGGTCTATGGGTGTCAATGCAAGTCTATGGGCTTCTGTGTAAGGCAATAGTATAATAAATATGTCAACAGTTGCATTCAGAACATTCCTGTGGTTACAATAATAATAATTTTAATGATGATGACTTGGTCACCTGTGGTCTTGACTGAGGGGATCGGATGTGGAGGCCCTCAATATGACAACACCAGTTGTAAATAACGCAGCGTGTATATAACAGGCGACGTTTCAGGCAATGGCCCTTCATACGGCATTACAGTTTTTTTTTATTTTGCTTGTGCCTTTGCACCGTGATTATAGCAGCATCAGTGAACATTTTCACAAACGGGTGAAGTGGAAAACGACCGCCGTCTTTCTCCGTTTTTCTAATCTCCAACTGGGCCACCATTCCCCCTTGTGGCCTTGCAGACAAGTTGACGGTCACAGCGCACCTCGACACCCATCAACAAGCGAGCCGAGCCAATCTCTCCGTTGTCGGCAAACCGTTTCGCCTTTCCAACGTCAACTTCCTCGACCTCGTCGGCGGCAAAGGGCGAGAGGATGGCGTCCAAGGGAATTGCGGTGGGCATCGACCTGGGCACGACCTACTCGTGCGTCGGCGTGTTCCAGCACGGCAAGGTGGAGATCATCGCCAACGACCAGGGCAACCGCACGACCCCCTCGTACGTTGCCTTCAACGACTCGGAGAGGCTCATCGGCGACGCCGCCAAAAACCAGGTGGCCATGAACCCCTCCAACACCGTCTTCGACGCCAAGCGGCTCATCGGCAGGCGCTTCGACGATGCCATCGTGCAGAGCGACATGAAGCACTGGCCCTTCACGGTGGTGAGCGACGGTGGCAAGCCCAAGGTGAGCGGATGGGCGGGCGCAGCGGGGGGGGCGGTGGTTGTAGTTGGGCGGGGGGGGGGGCACGTTTGAGGCGTTGGTGATCTTCTCGTTAGCCGCGCAAGCATCGGCCAATACGCCAAACGCCGTCCAGGTGGCTATCGGCATCCTCCCACGATCCACCCTGTAATGTTAGACCACAGGCATACCACCCCGGATGGATTAAGCCCTGTAATATTATTGCCGATGTTACGTGTTTATAAATACTTTAGTCGGGGAGTTTTATTTGCCATTTGTGCGTAATGGGAATTTCTGTACGCTTGTGTCACGGTGTTGGGATTTGTTGCGAGATTCCACCAAAATGTTTTATTTTTATCGCAAATCCACCTGTGGGTTGCGACTCTCGTAAGCGACCAGCCGCTGTTGTGGCACAAAGCCATCGCGCGAAGGGGTGGGCCGTATTAAGTCTGTACTCGCTTTCACGTTAATTTAGTCTAAACCAGGTGAGAGAACTCGGGGACCGGGATGATGTAGTCTCGTCGTTTGCAAACAACAGTGACGTGGGTCACCGAAATGAAGCAAAATCGCATTCGGGCACAAGCACAAAAACTGTTGTCGCCTGAGAAACGGGGAAAATACTGCGCAGACGTACACATCGGTGTTAGATTCTGGGGGGCTTCGGGGGGGGGGGCTATTGCGGCTGTGTGTGCTCGCCGTTGGGTCATTTGCAGTGTCCTCTTCCAAATTGGGAAACTTTTGACAAATTTTGGACGGTGAACGGCCACCACCACGGCGGCCTGTCAAGCCGCAGGCCTCGCCCGGCATTTTTGGCAACAGGGCGGCCTGCCAGAATGGGATCTGGCAACAAGTGACGATGTGGTAGGACACGGCAACGCGTGCACAGTTAGTTTTCGTCTGCGATTCTGAAGGCGGTGGAAGCCACAGGCAAGCTGGGAGGAGGCCAAAGCTGCCGCCACCTGCATATTGGAGATGTTTGGCCAAGCCCAGACCTGTCTCGCCACAGCGGTGGTGAACGGAGTGGGGGGGGGGGCAATCCCCCCCCCCACTCCGCTCAACTTAAGACCCTGAAAATACTTAATTACTAACGTGGGAGGGATATGATTTACAGAGGTTGAAATTTTATGACTGGCAAACCCGCTGTCTGCACCAGGGAAGTTTCTAGATCTGCCTCTTGCCTCTATTCACGTAGAGGATAAAAATACTTTTGACATCAGCCCATCAGCTCCCCCCCACAGCCTAGCCTTATGGGAGTGCATAATATTAGCATTGGATCAGTAGAAAGCAAAATATGGACCAGCTTTCACATTGAGTGCCTCATCAGAGTCGGGCTTGCTTTTTAGAGCGATGCTGGTGAATTGCCAGATGTTAATTGGCAAGGGATGCTCTGTGGGACATCGAGAGCCTCGGGTTCACCTCGAGGCGCACAACAGATGTATACAACAACCCATACACAAACACTGAAACACACGGGCTAACCACAAACCAATCGGTTTTGATTTAAGAGACCGATATATTCACGTATAAGCTTCATGTGGTTTAACTGGTTTCTCAAGTGCGAGTCTGTGGTCTGCATCCAGCATGCCTGGCGTCAGCGCTAACGTTACTATCGCTACTGCAACACCCCCGAGGACAAACAAACTTGTGTTGGGGAAAGCGTTAGAGGAGTCCATGTCAGAGTACATACATATGCATGGTCTTTTCGAAGTTGGGGTGACAGCTAAGTAACTTGGGGTGATTAACAACAACCAGCCAACCTGGCCTTTGCTCTTCCTCCTCTTCCTTCCATCTTGCTCGCTCGCCGTCTCTCCCATCCGGGCCATAGTAACGTGGAATGTCCACCGCCTCGCAGGTTCAAGTGGAGTACAAGGGCGAGGCAAAGACGTTCTTCCCGGAGGAGATCTCCTCCATGGTGCTCACCAAGATGAAGGAGATCGCCGAGGCCTACCTGGGCAAGTCGGTGACCAATGCGGTCGTCACGGTGCCCGCCTACTTCAACGACTCCCAGCGCCAGGCCACCAAGGACGCGGGCACCATCGCCGGCCTCAACGTGCTGAGAATCATCAACGAGCCCACAGCGGCCGCCATCGCGTACGGCCTCGACAAGAAGGTGAGGAGGGTGGTGGCGGTGGTGCTGTGTCTGTCTGTGTGTATCCCCGTGTGTAAAAACATCGCCACTGCGGAGACAAAGGCGACCGGGAGTGGTGTTGGCCACCCCACCCACCCGGCATTCATAGTTGCTCGCTAACAGCACTTGCCCCAGCAGCCTGTGAAAGGCTATAGGGGGGATCTTTGTCTTTGTGTTCCTGTGTTGGGAGTGGTAGCGCAATGCTTAACGAGCTGCACTACGAACCCGGCTGTGACCCGAGTTCGATTCCCGCTCACGGCCAACACCAGCGACGATTATCTGAACCGGTCCTAGGCCTCCCCTAGTTCGACTCTGCCTCAAATGAGTACCCGGTGTGGTAAACATCGCCACTCGGGGATACAAAGGCGGCCGGGCATGGTGCTGGCCACCCACCTCATGTACCATGGCGGCCTTCATAAGTGCTGCTCAGTAACAACACTCGCCCCACAGTCTGTTGAGGCTATACGGGGGATCTTTGTCTTTATGTCCCTGTGTGTCTCGCTGTGAGTGTTTCTCGTGTCTTAATGTCTCTTACTGTGTCTGCTCTCTCCCTCTCCTCTCCACTCACCACTCACCACCGTCCCTCCCTCTGTTTTCGCTCCCCTCCCTATCCCCTCTCCGCCACCTCCTCCTGTAACCATCACCCCCCTCTTTCCTTATTCCCACCCACCCCCCCCCCCTCCTCTAACCACCTCATCACTCTCCTTCCACCCCCGTCTCCAATCTTAATTGGCTTATCGTCCTCCGCATCTTCCTCTCTCTCCTCTCATCCCTCATCCAATCTCCCCGCTCTCCCCGCTCTCTGCCCCGCGGGAGCAGGTTGGCGGCGAGCGCAACGTGCTCATCTTCGACCTGGGCGGCGGCACCTTTGACGTCTCCATCCTGACGATCGACGACGGCATCTTCGAGGTGAAATCGACGGCGGGCGACACCCACCTGGGCGGCGAGGACTTCGACAACCGCATGGTGAGCCACTTCGCCGACGAGTTCAAGCGCAAGCACCGCAAGGACCTGTCGGGAAACAAGCGCGCCGTGCGGCGCCTGCGAACGGCGTGCGAGCGCGCCAAGCGCACCCTGTCGTCGAGCACGCAGGCGAGCATCGAGATCGACTCGCTGTTCGAGGGCATCGACTTCTACACGTCGGTGACGCGCGCCCGATTCGAGGAGCTCAACTCGGACCTCTTCCGTGGCACGCTGGAGCCCGTGGAGAAGGCCATGAGGGACGCCAAGCTCGATAAGTCGCAGGTGAGGTGGTGGCGGTGGTGGCGGTGGTGATGGTGATGATGGCAGTGTCGGTGGTGGTGGCAGTGGTGATTGTGGTGGCAGTGGTGATTGTGGTGACAGTGATGATGGTGATGGCAGTGTCGGTGGTGATTGTGGTGGCAGTGGTGATTGTGGTGGCAGTGGTGATTGTGGTGGCAGTGGTGATTATGGTGACGTGATGATGATGATGGCAGTATCGGTGATGGTTGTGGTGATTGTGGTGGCAGTGGTGATGGCGAATGCTTTTAACAAAAAGCACCAGATACACACGAAAATGTAAATTATAAAAATACACGTGTGTTAATGTTGTGTGAGATGGATGTCAGAGCCCACGTAGCCACAGAGCCATGTGAGCGCTTACTTCTCCAGCACACGCAGGGCAACATAATCATTGTCGTCATTGTGTAGCATAATGCGAGTTGCACAATGAAACAATCATCGTCACTAACCTGCTTCGCTCCTCTTATAGCGACAAACTATTTTGTATTTTACCAGCAGGCAAGGCCCACTGAGCTGTGTAGGTCTCTTAGTTGCGACCTGGCTATCACTAATGATAGCTCAACGTGTAGTGGCTTAGCATCGTGTGGAAATTTATAGCAGCCAAATACTCGCAAGCATGTTTCTAAATGTGGAGGGAAAAACCGGAGCACACGGTGACCATGGGGAGAGAGACGCCAAACTCCAAATATACATGAAGCGTCTGGGTCGAGATTGAACCCACGATCTCGTGTACACCAAGCGAGGTGGTTAAGGTAGTGAACATTTTGCCATCGCGACCTCCCTCACATGTATAATTGTATAATTGCTGTAAAGCATCAATGGAATAAGGCGCAACATAAATCTACGTAAGAGAAGCTGCTGGACGAGACATTCAACCGCCTTCTCCGCTGCCCTCCTCCTCTCGTCCCGTCTCCCCGGCCGGGCCCCAGATCCAGGACCTCGTGCTGGTGGGTGGCTCGACGCGCATCCCCAAGATCCAGAAGCTGCTGCAGGACTTCTTCAACGGCAAGGAACTCAACAAGAGCATCAACCCGGACGAGGCGGTGGCCTACGGCGCCGCCGTGCAGGCCGCCATCCTCACGGGCGACAAGTCTGAGAACGTGCAGGACCTGCTGCTGCTCGACGTGGCGCCGCTCTCGCTCGGCATTGAGACGGCCGGCGGGGTCATGACCCCGCTCATAAAGCGCAACAGCACCATCCCCACCAAGCAGACCCAGGTAATTGTGCGTGCGGCCACCCACCCACCCACCCACCGCCTCGTGTGCCGTGCCAGCCCTTCATAGCTGCTAGCTAACGGCGCTTGCCCCAACGTGTTGAGACTGGGTCGTAGTATCGGTACCCTTGGGTATTATTGTCTTGAGTGGAGACCCTGTTTTATCAATTTCTCTTTTGACTGCGTCTCAGCAGAATCTTTTGAGTTTGAGGCCACAGTTGAAGAATTCCACAGAATCTCGTTTAAGTCCAGAATACAGGGACTCCCTCAACTTACGAACACTCGACCTGCAAACTTTCAAAGACACGAACAAACCTGGTCCGTGCGTCCAGTTGCCTGTTCGGACTGAGAGTTGCAAGTTAAACCACTGGCCAATAGATGGCGGTGGTGGCATCTAAATCTGCAAAACATGAAGAACCAGTGGCATCTACAGGAGATTATACAAATGTTTTAGTTACTCCCCGTGTTTAGTGTACGATGCCGTACAACATGTTTGGAATCGACAAGTGTAAAGTTGGACTGATGAGCAAGTCGGCTTGCGAACAGACCTCTGTAACCTAAATCGTTCAAAAGCAGAGGAGTCCCTGCACTGTTAGCGGTGTCTAAATGCCTGCTCTTAAAAAAAAAAACGCAACGTTCAAAACACCGCAACTCTCCTGACCTGCCTTGTCCGCCTGTGCGTTTTGTCCACCCCGCCGTCCAGATCTTCACGACGTACGCGGACAACCAGCCGGGCGTGCTGGTGCAGGTATACGAGGGTGAGCGCGCCATGACCAAGGACAACAACCTCCTGGGCAAGTTTGAGCTCACGGGCATCCCGCCGGCGCCACGCGGGGTGCCGCAGATCGAGGTCACCTTCGACATTGACGCCAATGGCATCCTCAACGTGGCGGCCGCGGACAAGAGCACGGGCAAGGAGAACAAGATCACCATTAACAACGACAAGGGCCGTCTCAGCAAGGTGAGTGATGAGAAGGGTGGCGAGGGTGGTGAATCCGGGTGTCTCCACGAGTAGTCGGTGTCTTTTTGAGGAGGGGTTTTCGCGGTCGGTGAGGAGACGGGGGTCTCAAGAGGGTCGGTGTCTTAGAGTTGAGGCCGGGTCTTGGGGTCAGTGTCTTGGGTTGAGACTGGGTCTTGGTCAATGTCTAGAGTTGAGACCGGGTCTCGGGGTCGGTGTCTTGGGTTGAGACTGGGTCTTGGTCAATGTCTAGAGTTGAGACCGGCTCTCGGGGTCGGTGTCTTTGAGTTGAGGCTGGGTCTCGTCCTCATCATAATCATCATCCTCTTCCTTACCCTCTCCTCCTCGCCGCTTCACAGGAGGAGATCGAGCGCATGGTGTCGGAAGCAGACCGCTACAAGTCTGAGGACGACGCTCAGCGCGAGAAGGTCTCTGCCAAGAACTCGCTCGAGTCGTACGCTTTCAACATGAAGAGCGCCGTGAGCGAGGAGGGCGCCAGCCAGAAGATCAGCGACGCCGACCGCAAGTGCGTGGTGGACAAGTGCACCGAGGCGCTCAACTGGCTCGACAAGAATCAGACGGCCGAGACGGAGGAGTTCCAGCACCAGCTGAAGGAGCTGGAGAAGGTGTGCACCCCCGTCGTCACCAAGATGTACCAGGGCGCCGGCGCTCCGCCGGGAGGCTTCCCCGGTGGGCCCTCGCCCGGCGCGGGGGGAGCACAGTCCGGGTCGGGGCCGACTATCGAGGAGGTGGATTGAGGTGGTGAGTGAGTGGGTGGGTGGGTCGAGGAGGAGCAGGATTGAGAGGAGGTGGGTGAGAGAGTGAGACTGGTTTGGTGGACGAGTGGCTTGCCCAAGAAGGTGGTGATGAGGAGGTGAATTCGATTTTGTTTTTGGGAGTTTGAAATGTAACCTTCATAACAGTTTAGTTGCAGGATAATATCTCACGTTGGACTCCGTTGTAGGAAATTCCATTTTGAAATCGTAATGAACCTGGTGTGGACGTAAACTCCGCACTGTAACAACAACAACAAACCAAATCGCCGTACAGATTGTAAGTGATCAGATCGAACTGCGGATCGTAATAAGTTAAAGCTTTTCCTGATTTATATGTTAATATATAGCCATAACAGAGATTATATTAACGTGAGGGTGCCGCTAACCAATATGCACAAGGAATGTATGGCTTCAGTTTTCTGGCAACTTGTTGCCCACAATTTTGTGCGAAAGTCGACAGCTGAGATTCTCGTATTCACAAGGGGACATGGCCCCTACACTGCTTCTGTGTTGACTCGTCAATTCTCAAATTGCTTCGGGCCACTTGGTGAATATCGAGAGGTGGCTGCGGTGGAAGACCGGTGGCAAGTGTCGTGACCTTGGAAATGACAACGTTGAATTTTTGAGTGGCACTCCCAATGATCCACCCGTCGGTATTCTTAAATTAATAATAAAGACTTGGGTGAGGAGAAAAAAATACCTTATTTGTTGACGGCGAGCCTAATATTGCTTTTTTGGGGTCTCTTATCGCTTTGCTTTTACATCCTTACGAGTGTTGTCCGTGTGACAGTGCCGCATTCTGATTGCAAGCCGCTTGGGAAAGTTTTCGGTGCGCTTTTGAACTCTTTGTTATTAAAGTTAGCCGTTGACAGGCTGTTTTTGGGGAGGCAAGTGCTGTTTGTGCCACCCTTGTGACGTGGGAGAACGCGGTGACTCGTAGAGGGGGGGGGGGTGGTTCTATCAGCCGGTATGACTCATCGTAGAGTTGCGGCGTCAAAGCTACGCAAATGATCTGGCCCAGAAATGTTTATCGTTGGTGACCGTCCAGCATCCAACTCGAGCCGATCAAATCGTCGAGCGGTGTGCAGTCGTTTTTTTTAACGGCCCGGTAAATACAACAAAAAAATATTTTGGGTTTTTATTAGGCGGGGGCTGGATTAAGCCACAGCCTAACGAGGCCTTAGGCCCTCCGTTCCGCGTTGACGGTGAGCGACAGAACGCGGCCGTCCCAAACGCTTAGATGACGTAATTTGTGACTTGGCTACAGCTAGCGGAAAAAAAGTTTAGTTTGAATAAAGTAACGTGTCGAGTGATTAATGTTTGATTACATTTACCCTGAGTCGAATAAATGTTTAAAAAATTTTGCAGAGGAAAATTAATAAGTATGTTTGACTTAATTATGTTGGCGATTTATAACACATAGGCACTTCACGCCTATTAGCCTTAGGCCTCTCTTAACTATTACTCCGGGCTCTGGTACTAGGACACAAATTGGGCCAGATCATTATTACGTGGCCTTACCCACACATCTACCATGATTTGTCATAAATGCTATGTTCAAGTTTTTGCATGTTAAGAATATTTTTGAATGTAAAATGCACTGTGTACACAGTATATACACACAGCTTTGATGTGAACAAGTGACTGTTGTGCTTTATGAGTTAAGTTGTTTGTTTTTTATATTTCTATGCCACTTTATTTTGCGAACGATTTTTGGATTGTGGAAAAAAAAAGTTGTTTCCTGTGAAATCCAATAAAGTAAAAAAAAATGCTCTGAAATGAATGTGCTTTCAGTTTGTAATCTCGAGACCGGATGTCGAGGTCCGTGTCTTGAGACCAGGTCTCAGGATCAGTGTCTATAGAGTTGAGACCGGGTCTCAGGATCATTATCCCGAGTTGAGGCTGGGTCTCAGGACCAGTATCTTGAGACTAAGTAACACGATCAGTCTCGGGTGACCTCATCCAGCAGTGTAATGCTCATGGCCGATTAAGCTTCTGCAATATTAAATCCACCGCTAGGCTTGAGGACGCTTTGTTCGTGAGTCACGATTATTTTGAGCCGCAGTTAAATTCATCCGCTAAGGCTCGAAGCTTAAAATATAATGGGGAGGAATGAATCGAGGGCTCAAAATAAGCCTGGATCGTTTTCCTTTGCAGTAAGCCAGTGGCATGACCTAAGTCTCAGACCAGCAACAGGTAGTCTCAGTGGGTTCATAATGACCATGTCAGATACAGTACACTCAACTAGCACTGCTCAAAGCATGGGTTCAAGCCCTGGGTGTGTCTTATGGGGTTCATAATCGCCATGTCGGATGCGCTAAACCAGCACAGCTGAGGTTTTGAGTTCGAGCCCTGGGTCTGGATGTATCAGTGGGTTCATTTTGTCCATGTCAGATACTCAACTATCACAATCAGAACATTTATACTGGAGGAATCCGATGAGCTATAAAGCTCTTGTCCACATGATCCTTATGGCGGTACCAAATAATACAAACTGGCCGAGGCAATTAAATATTAAATATCTGGGACACTTTTTTTCCCCAGGGGTGTACTTCACTCCGCGACTAGGGTACCAATCAATCCGAAATCGGTGCCACACTCCGCGATGTCGAAACGCAGCGAGGACGATGATCTCGCTGCAACCCCGAACGCTCGCTCGCACGCACCGCAGTGGTGGTGCATCGTGAGTACAGCTCGTCGAGATGGAGTCGATTGTCGCATCGCCGACCATCAACAGGACTAAACGTGACTGCATCACGGACATTATGCGAGAGTCGGGGTACTATGGTGCCCCGGGGTAACCGCCATAAGGTTCACATATCCAGCAGGGGACGCGGGGTAAGAACGTTACAACAACAGTTACAGAAACACAGTAGTGCAAAGTAAGGTCAACAAAGCACCCAAACATTAAAATACAACATTCTACCATCCCCATGCTACCAGGCCAAGCCCCACTGAGGCATGAAGCGACCTGTGCCACAAATGAAAGCAGCTCATCAAAGTGGCTTGTTGTGTTGTACATTTACAGCAGCGAAATCATCTAAATAGTCTCAATGCATGCTTCCAAATGTGGAGGGGAAAACCCGGAGGGCCCGGAGAAAAGAAAAATCCTCGCACTTGCCAAGACCTGGGTTGGATTCCTGGGTGTGGGTGCCCCTGTGGGTTTGAGAGCCCTGGCACTGCAAGTTTGAAAGTCTTCAACAAACCTGTCAACCCCTGATCAGTGGCTATCTCCTTAAAGATAAATTCAGACCTTATTGGTCACCCCGTGCCCCTTAAAAATCTCGACGTTCATCCTACCAAGTCCCATCACAAGTATAAACAAACACATAGACAATATTATTTGTTGTCCGTATTGAAACCGCTGTATGTTGTATGGACCTGAAAACTCAAGTTCCCTGTACGAGAATACGGGGTAAACCGTATGGGTTGACAGCTGTGCTTCAACATTGGAGTCTATGGGTAGAGACTTTAACATTATAGTCTATGGGAGACTTTAACATTGGAGTCTATGGGTAGAGACTTTAACATTATGGTCTATGGGAGACTTTAACATTGGAGTCTGTGATACTTTAACATTAGAGTCTATGGGAGACTTTAACATTGGAGTCTATGGGAGACTTTAACATTGTAGTCTATGGGTAGACACTTTAACATTGGAGTCTATGGGAGACTTTAACATTGTAGTCTATGGGAGACTTTAACATTGGAGTCTATGGGAGACTTTAACATTGGAGTCGCTGAGAGACTTTAACATTGTAGTATATGGGAGACTTTAACATTGTAGTCTATGGGTAGAGACTTTAACATTAGTGTCTATGGGAGACTTTAACAATGGAGTCTATGTGATACTTTAACATTGGAGTCTATGGTAGCCTTTAACATTGTAGTCTATGGGTAGAGACTTTAACATTAGAGTCTATGGGAGACTTTAACAATGGAGTCTATGGTAGACTTTAACATTGGAGTCTATGGGAGACTTTAACATTGGAGTCTATGGGTAGACACTTTAACATTGGAGTCTATGGGAGACTTTAACATTGGAGTCAATGAGAGACTTTAACATTGGAGTCTATGGGAGATTTTAACATTGGAGTCTATGGGAGACTTTAACATTGGAGTCTATGGGAGACTTTAACATTTGAGTCTATGGGTAGACACTTTAACATTGGAGTCTATGGGAGACTTTAACATTGGAGTCTATGAGAGACTTTAACATTGGAGTCTATGGGAGACTTTAACATTGGAGTCTATGGGAGACGTTAACATTGGAGTCTATGGGAGATTTTAACATTGGAGTCTATGGGAGACTTTAATATTGGAGTCTATGGGAGACTTTAACATTGGAGTCTATGGGAGACTTTAACATTGGAGTCTATGGGAGACTTTAACATTGGAGTCTATGGGTAGAGACTTTAACATTTGAGTCTATGGGAGACTTTAACATTGGAGTCTATGGGAGACGTTAACATTGGAGTCTATGGGAGATTTTAACATTGGAGTCTATGGGAGACTTTAATATTGGAGTCTATGGGAGACTTTAACATTGGAGTCTATGGGAGACTTTAACATTGGAGTCTATTGGAGACTTTAACATTGGGAGACTTTAACATTGGAGTATATGGGAGCCTTTAACATTGGAGTCTATGGGAGACTTTAACATTGGAGTATTTGGGAGACTTTAACATTGGAGTCTATAGGAGACTTTAACATTGTAGTCTATGGGTAGAGACTTTAACATTTTAGTCTATGGGAGACTTTAACATTGGAGTCTATGGGAGACTTTAACATTAGAGTCTATGGGAGACTTTAACATTGGAGTCTATGGGTAGACACTTTAACATTGGAGTCTATGGGAGACTTTAACATTGGAGTCAATGAGAGACTTTAACATTGGAGTCTATGGGAGATTTTAACATTGGAGTCTATGGGAGACTTTAACATTGGAGTCTATGAGAGACTTTAACATTGGAGTCTATGGGAGACTTTAACATTGGAGTCTATGGGAGACGTTAACATTGGAGTCTATGGGAGATTTTAACATTGGAGTCTATGGGAGACTTTAATATTGGAGTCTATGGGAGACTTTAACATTGGAGTCTATGGGAGACTTTAACATTGGAGTCTATGGGAGACTTTAACATTGGAGTCTATGGGTAGAGACTTTAACATTTGAGTCTATGGGAGACATTAACATTGGAGTCTATGGGAGACGTTAACATTGGAGTCTATGGGAGATTTTAACATTGGAGTCTATGGGAGACTTTAATATTGGAGTCTATGGGAGACTTTAACATTGGAGTCTATGGGAGACTTTAACATTGGAGTCTATTGGAGACTTTAACATTGGGAGACTTTAACATTGGAGTATATGGGAGACTTTAACATTGGAGTCTATGGGAGACTTTAACATTGGAGTATTTGGGAGACTTTAACATTGGAGTCTATAGGAGACTTTAACATTGTAGTCTATGGGTAGAGACTTTAACATTTTAGTCTATGGGAGACTTTAACATTGGAGTCTATGGGAGACTTTAACATTAGAGTCTATGGGAGACTTTAACATTGGAGTCTATGGGTAGACACTTTAACATTGGAGTCTATGGGAGACTTTAACATTGGAGTCAATGAGAGACTTTAACATTGGAGTCTATGGGAGATTTTAACATTGGAGTCTATGGGAGACTTTAACATTGGAGTCTATGGGAGACTTTAACATTGGAGTCTATGGGTAGACACTTTAACATTGGAGTCTATGGGAGACTTTAACATTGGAGTCTATGAGAGACTTTAACATTGGAGTCTATGGGAGACTTTAACATTGGAGTCTATGGGAGACGTTAACATTGGAGTCTATGGGAGATTTTAACATCGGAGTCTATGGGAGACTTTAATATTGGAGTCTATGGGAGACTTTAACATTGGAGTCTATGGGAGACTTTAACATTGGAGTCTATGGGAGACTTTAACATTGGAGTCTATGGGAGACGTTAACATTGGAGTCTATGGGAGATTTTAACATTGGAGTCTATGGGAGACTTTAATATTGGAGTCTATGGGAGACTTTAACATTGGAGTCTATGGGAGACTTTAACATGGAGTCTATTGGAGACTTTAACATTGGGAGACTTTAACATTGGAGTATATGGGAGACTTTAACATTGGAGTCTATGGGAGACTTTAACATTGGAGTATTTGGGAGACTTTAACATTGGAGTCTATAGGAGACTTTAACATTGTAGTCTATGGGTAGAGACTTTAACATTTTAGTCTATGGGAGACTTTAACATTGGAGTCTATGGGAGACTTTAACATTAGAGTCTATGGGAGACTTTAACATTGGAGTCTATGGGTAGAGACTTTAACATTGTAGTCTATGGGAAACTTTAACATTGTAGTCTATGGGAGACTTTAACATTGGAGTCTATGGGAGACTTTAACATTGTAGTCTATGGGTAGACACTTTAACATTGGAGTCTATGGGAGACTTTAACATTGTAGTCTATGGGAGACTTTAACATTGGAGTCTATGGGAGACTTTAACATTGGAGTCGCTGAGAGACTTTAACATTGTAGTCTATGGGAGACTTTAACATTGTAGTCTATGGGTAGAGACTTTAACATTAGTGTCTATGGGAGACTTTAACAATGGAGTCTATGTGATACTTTAACATTGGAGTCTATGGTAGCCTTTAACATTGTAGTCTATGGGTAGAGACTTTAACATTAGAGTCTATGGGAGACTTTAACAATGGAGTCTATGGTAGACTTTAACATTGGAGTCTATGGGAGACTTTAACATTGGAGTCTATGGGTAGACACTTTAACATTGGAGTCTATGGGAGACTTTAACATTGGAGTCAATGAGAGACTTTAACATTGGAGTCTATGGGAGATTTTAACATTGGAGTCTATGGGAGACATTAACATTGGAGTCTATGGGAGACTTTAACATTTGAGTCTATGGGTAGACACTTTAACATTGGAGTCTATGGGAGACTTTAACATTGGAGTCTATGAGAGACTTTAACATTGGAGTCTATGGGAGACTTTAACATTGGAGTCTATGGGAGACGTTAACATTGGAGTCTATGGGAGATTTTAACATTGGAGTCTATGGGATACTTTAATATTGGAGTCTATGGGAGACTTTAACATTGGAGTCTATGGGAGACTTTAACATTGGAGTCTATGGGAGACTTTAACATTGGAGTCTATGGGTAGAGACTTTAACATTTGAGTCTATGGGAGACTTTAACATTGGAGTCTATGGGAGACGTTAACATTGGAGTCTATGGGAGATTTTAACATTGGAGTCTATGGGAGACTTTAATATTGGAGTCTATGGGAGACTTTAACATTGGAGTCTATGGGAGACTTTAACATTGGAGTCTATTGGAGACTTTAACATTGGGAGACTTTAACATTGGAGTATATGGGAGACTTTAACATTGGAGTCTATGGGAGACTTTAACATTGGAGTATTTGGGAGACTTTAACATTGGAGTCTATAGGAGACTTTAACATTGTAGTCTATGGGTAGAGACTTTAACATTTTAGTCTATGGGAGACTTTAACATTGGAGTCTATGGGAGACTTTAACATTAGAGTCTATGGGAGACTTTAACATTGGAGTCTATGGGTAGACACTTTAACATTGGAGTCTATGGGAGACTTTAACATTGGAGTCAATGAGAGACTTTAACATTGGAGTCTATGGGAGATTTTAACATTGGAGTCTATGGGAGACTTTAACATTGGAGTCTATGGGAGACTTTAACATTGGAGTCTATGGGTAGAGACTTTAACATTGGAGTCTATGGGAGACTTTAACATTGGAGTCTATGAGAGACTTTAACATTGGAGTCTATGGGAGACTTTAACATTGGAGTCTATGGGAGACGTTAACATTGGAGTCTATGGGAGATTTTAACATTGGAGTCTATGGGAGACTTTAATATTGGAGTCTATGGGAGACTTTAACATTGGAGTCTATGGGAGACTTTAACATTGGAGTCTATGGGAGACTTTAACATTGGAGTCTATGGGAGACGTTAACATTGGAGTCTATGGGAGATTTTAACATTGGAGTCTATGGGAGACTTTAATATTGGAGTCTATGGGAGACTTTAACATTGGAGTCTATGGGAGACTTTAACATTGGAGTCTATTGGAGACTTTAACATTGGGAGACTTTAACATTGGAGTATATGGGAGACTTTAACATTGGAGTCTATGGGAGACTTTAACATTGGAGTATTTGGGAGACTTTAACATTGGAGTCTATAGGAGACTTTAACATTGTAGTCTATGGGTAGAGACTTTAACATTTTAGTCTATGGGAGTCTTTAACATTGGAGTCTATGGGAGACTTTAACATTAGAGTCTATGGGAGACTTTAACATTGGAGTCTATGGGTAGACACTTTAACATTGGAGTCTATGGGAGACTTTAACATTGGAGTCAATGAGAGACTTTAACATTGGAGTCTATGGGAGATTTTAACATTGGAGTCTATGGGAGACTTTAACATTGGAGTCTATGGGAGACTTTAACATTGGAGTCTATGGGTAGAGACTTTAACATTGGAGTCTATGGGAGACTTTAACATTGGAGTCTATGAGAGACTTTAACATTGGAGTCTATGGGAGACTTTAACATTGGAGTCTATGGGAGACGTTAACATTGGAGTCTATGGGAGATTTTAACATTGGAGTCTATGGGAGACTTTAATATTGGAGTCTATGGGAGACTTAAACATTGGAGTCTATGGGAGACTTTAACATTGGAGTCTATGGGAGACTTTAACATTGGAGTCTATGGGAGACGTTAACATTGGAGTCTATGGGAGATTTTAACATTGGAGTCTATGGGAGACTTTAATATTGGAGTCTATGGGAGACTTTAACATTGGAGTCTATGGGAGACTTTAACATTGGAGTCTATTGGAGACTTTAACATTGGGAGACTTTAACATTGGAGTATATGGGAGACTTTAACATTGGAGTCTATGGGAGACTTTAACATTGGAGTATTTGGGAGACTTTAACATTGGAGTCTATAGGAGACTTTAACATTGTAGTCTATGGGAGACTTTAACATTGGAGTCTATGGGAGACTTTAACATTGGAGTCTAAGGGTAGAGACTTTAACATTGGAGTCTATGGGAGACTTTAACATTGGAGTCTATGGGTAGAGACTTTAACATTGGAGTCTATGCGAGACAGAAACTTCATAGTTTTGCTGTCCGTATTGAAACGGCTGTACGCCGTATGGGACCTAAAAACTCAATTTCCCTGTACAGGAAAGCTGGGTTAAGCCGTGTGGGTTAAGTCGTGTGGGTTAAACCGCGGTGCGTTGACCGTCTCCACCTTTGTAAATCCACTGCTGGATGGATCAACGTTTCACCCCCCCACACACACCCCACGACATCGAAGGGAGCCTCCTCCCTCCTCGTGCGCGTCTCACTAACTGCGCGGCCGTGAGAATTTGTTTTTGTTGCGCGGTGACGTCATCGAGCTGCTGACGTCATCGCGTTGCTTCGCGTCATCGACAAGCTAAACGCGGCGACGTCACCGCGCACCGCCGATTTTGACGACAACTTTATTGGTAGCGCGGTGCCGGGACCCTTGTGGCGTGACGATTTGCGTGTAACTTTATTGGTCATTCACACCCGCAAGGAGTCGCAGCCGAAGAGGCGGCTAAGTTATTTACGCGGATTCTTACCGGGTAAGGAAATCGACGTTCTCGGTGGACCATCGCGGACGATGTAGTCCGTCATTTAAGATGTTTGAACGAGGGTTATTTTTTTTTTAAATTGCAAAAAAAAACCCCCGCAACTTTTACTTCATCGCCCTCCACGTGCGGAGTCGCCGGCCTCGCCTGATTCCCGCAGCCGGACAGCCCGACGTAGGCCTCGGGCGGCTAAGGCCACGTGGAGGGGGCGGGGGTGCTGTCTCGTGCGCTGTATTTCACGCGCCCGTGTTTAATGTTCCTATGTTTGTGAGACGTCAAGCGGTCTGTTTGCTGCGCTTTAAGTCTCCGGTTGTGCATTTGCTATGAAGCGGCCACGAATCCTCGTGTGTAAATCGGCGTTCCGAGTACGTGGGGCGGTGGGGTGGGGAGCGGTGGTGTCGAGTTCGACTCCCGCTCACGGCCACCACCAACACCACCGGTGACGATTATCAGAACCGGTTGCTGGTGCCTCGCCTAGGTCGACTCAGCCTCAAATGAGTAACCCGGTGCGGTGTGCAGTGAACATCGCCACTGGGGGAGACAAAGGCGGCCGGGCGCGGTGCCGTAATAGGCGCTGCTGCGCCTCGCTAACAGCACTTGCCCCAACATTCTGTTGAGGCTACACGGGGGATCTTTGTCTTTTTTTGTGCGTTCAAGTGGGGAGCGGTGGCGCAGTGATCAGCGCACTGCGCCGATAAACTCCGGCAAGCAAACCCAAGTCCCATTGAGGCTTTGGACAACGTTTACAGCCCTGCAAGAGATAGTGGTGGAAATTCCTCCTTCCTATGGCGGGAGCGGCTGAATTCATGGGACAACCACTGTTGACTCCCCCCCTCCCCTCCAAAAAATAGTGATGGTACTCAAGTTTATCGACCCCAGAGGGAGGTGTGGTGATTGGCTGAGTCAATCCCTCCCCGACAGGGAGAATATCTTTAGTTCGATCTCGACCCTGACGCCTGCTGCTGTATATTTGGAGTTTGCGTCTCTCTCTCTCATCATCATCATCACCACGGTGGCTGAGATGTTAACTACCTCGCCTGGTGTGCAGGAGGTCGTGGGTTCGATCTCGACCCTGATGCCTGCTGCTGTGTATTAGGAGTTTGCGTCTCTCTCTTTCTCTCCCCGTGGTCGCGTTGATTTTTTTCTCCAGGTCTTCCGATTTTTCCCTCCATATTTATCCCACCAGTCACCCCACTCACAACTAGACAGGTTAGCCCAGCAGTCACCCCACTCACAACTAGACAGGTTAGCCCAGCAGTTACCCCACTCACAACTAGACACATTAGCCTAGCAGTCACCCCACTCACAACTAGACAGGTTAGCCCAGCAGTCACCCCACTCACAACTAGACAGGTTAGCTCATCAGTCACCCCACTCACAACCAGACAGGTTAGCGCACCAGTCACCCCACTCACAACTAGACAGGTTAGCCCAGCAGTCACCCCACTCACAACTAGACAGGTTAGCCCAGCAGTCACCCCACTCACAACTAGACAGGTTAGCCCAGCAGTCACCCCAC
This sequence comes from Petromyzon marinus, assembly GCF_010993605.1. Classification (NCBI taxonomy): domain Eukaryota; kingdom Metazoa; phylum Chordata; class Hyperoartia; order Petromyzontiformes; family Petromyzontidae; genus Petromyzon; species Petromyzon marinus. The sequence goes on along the minus strand of NC_046142.1, from coordinate 2,049,304 downwards.
TCACAACTAGACATGTTAGCCCAGCAGTCACCCCACCCACAACTAGACAGGTTAGCCCAGCAGTCACCCCACTCACAACTAGACAGGTTAGCCCACCAGTTACCCCACTCACAACTAGACAGGTTATCCCAGCAGTCACCCCACTCACAACTAGACACGTTAGCCCAGCAGTCACCCCACTCACAACTAGACACGTTAGCCCAGCAGTTACCCCACTCACAACTAGACACGTTAGCCTAGCAGTCACCCCACTCACAACTAGACACGTTAGCCCACCAGTTACCCCACTTACAACTAGACACGTTAGCCCACCAGTCACCCCACTCACAACTAGACACGTTAGCCCAGCAGTTACCCCACTCACAACTAGACACGTTAGCCTAGCAGTCACCCCACTCACAACTAGACACGTTAGCCCACCAGTCACCCCACTCTCAACTAGACACGTTATCCCACCAGTCACCCCACTCACAACTAGACAGGTTAGCCCACCAGTCACTCCACTCACAACTAGACTGAACTCCCATGTTAAACTGGACAACTCCCATGGTGAACTGGACAACTCCCATGGTAAACTAGACAACTTCCATGGTGAACTAGACAACTCCCATGGTAAACTAGACAACTTCCATGGTGAACTAGACAATACCCATGGTGAACTGGACAACTTCCATGGTGAACTAGACAACTCCCATGGTAAACTGGACAACTCCCATGGTAAACTGGACAACTTCCATGGTGAACTAGACAATTCCCATGGTGAACTAGACAATACCCATGGTGAACTGGACAACTTCCATGGTGAACTAGACAACTCCCATGGTGAACTAGACAACTCCCATGGTGAACTGGACAACTCCCATGGTGAACTAGACAACTCCCATGGTGAACTAGACAATACCCATGGTGAACTGGACAACTTCCATGGTGAACTAGACAACTCCCATGGTGAACTAGACAACTCCCATGGTGAACTAGACAATACCCATGGTGAACTGGACAACTCCCATGGTGAACTGGACAACTCCCATGGTGAACTGGACAACTCCCATGGTGAACTGGACAACTCCCATGGTGAACTAGACAATTCCCATGGTATTCGCTTGCAGTTACTTAGCTAATTTAGAATTGGCCTCACAATGGACAATCGGTGAAAGCGTTGATGTTCATTGTTATTACATTTAGTGCTAGGACCAGGCAAGGCGTGCGGGAGGGGAGGGGGGGTTCCCACTCGGATGAGATGACTCATCTCTGGTCTGTTCAGGTCTCATCGCGTTACATGAAACCAACCCTCGACCCTTGCGATGGCGTTTTGTGTTTTTTTTTGCAGGGTTCGCGATGGAGGCGTTGGTGGCTCACGACAGCTTTCTGATGCGTCTGGCGAAGAGAAGCGCAGCTCCAGCTGTGACTGGGACCCGGACTCACACACAGCATGGTGACACACACACACAGCATAGTGACACACACACAGCATGGTGACACACACACACACAGCACGGTGACACACACACACAGCATAGTGACACACACAGCATGGTGACACACACACAGCACGGTGACACACACACACAGCATGGTCACACACACAGCATGGTGACACACACACAGCATAGTGACACACACACACAGCATAGTGACACACACACAGCATGGTGACACACACACAGCACGGTCACACACACACAGCATGGTGACACACACACACAGCATAGTGACACACACAGCATGGTGACACACACACAGCACGGTCACACACACACAGCATGGTGACACACACACACAGCACGGTCACACACACACAGCACGGTCACACACACACAGCATGGCACACACACAGCATGGTGACACACACACACAGCACGGTGACACACACAGCACGGTGACACACACACAGCACGGCACACACACAGCACGGTGACACACACACAGCATGGTGACACACACACAGCACGGTGACACACACACAGCATGGTGACACACACACAGCACGGTGACACACACACACAGCATAGTGACACACACACAGCATGGTGACACACACACAGCATGGTGACACACACACAGCATGGTGACACACACACAGCATGGTCACACACACACACACACAGCACAGTGACACACACACAGCATGGTGACACACACACAGCATGGTGACACACACACACAGCATAGTGACACACACACAGCACGGTCACACACACACAGCATGGTGACACACACACACAGCACGGTCACACACACACAGCATGGTGACACACAGCATGGTGACACACACACAGCACGGTGACACACACACAGCATGGTGACACACAGCATGGTGACACACAGCATGGTGACACACACACAGCACGGTGACACACACACAGCATGGTGACACACACACAGCACGGTGACACACACACACAGCATAGTGACACACACACAGCATGGTGACACACACACAGCATGGTGACACACACACACAGCATAGTGACACACACACAGCATGGTGACACACACACAGCACGGTCACACACACACAGCATGGTGACACACACACAGCACGGTCACACACACACAGCATGGTGACACACAGCATGGTGACACACACACAGCACGGTGACACACACACAGCATGGTGACACACACACAGCATGGTCACACACACACACAGCATGGTGACACACAGCATGGTGACACACACACAGCATGGTGACACACACACACAGCATGGTGACACACACACACACAGCACGGCACACACACAGCATGGCACACACACACAGCATGGTGACACACACACAGCATAGTCACACACACACAGCATGGTGACACACACACGCAGCACGGTCACACACACACACAGCATGGTGACACACACACAGCATGGTGACACACACACAGCACGGTGACACACACACAGAGCACGGTGACACACACACAGAGCACGGTGACACACACACACAGCATGGTGACACACACACAGCACAGTGACACACACACAGCACGGTGACACACACACACAGCACGGTGACACACACACACAGCACGGTGACACACACACAGCACGGTCACACACACACAGCATGGTCACACACACACAGCACGGTGACACACACACAGCATGGTCACACACACACAGCATGGTCACACACACACACAGCATGGTGACACACACACAGCACGGTGACACACACACAGCACGGTGACACACACACAGCACGGTGACACACACACAGCATGGTGACACACACACACAGCATGGTGACACACACACAGCACGGTGACACACACACAGCACGGTGACACACACACAGCATGGTGACACACACACAGCATGGTGACACACACACAGCATGGTGACACACACACAGCATGGTGACACACACACACACACAGCATGGTGACACACACACAGCATGGTGACACACACACACACAGCATGGTGACACACACACAGCATGGTGACACACACACAGCATGGTGACACACACACAGCATGGTGACACACACACACAGCATGGTGACACACACACAGCATGGTGACACACACACACACAGCATGGTGACACACACACAGCATGGTGACACACACACAGCACGGTGACACACACACAGCATGGTGACACACAGCATGGTGACACACACACACAGCACGGTGACACACACACAGCATGGTGACACACACACACAGCATGGTGACACACACACACAGCATGGTGACACACACACACAGCATGGTGACACACACACACAGCACGGTGACACACACACACAGCATGGTGACACACACACAGCACGGTCACACACACACACAGCATGGTGACACACACACAGCATGGTGACACACACACAGCATGGTGACACACACACAGCACGGTGACACACACACACACAGCACGGTGACACACGCACACAGCATGGTGACACACACACAGCATAGTGACACACACACAGCATGGTGACACACACACACAGCATGGTGACACACACACAGCATAGTGACACACACACAGCATGGTGACACACACACAGCATGGTGACACACACACAGCACGGTGACACACACACAGAGCACGGTGACACACACACAGAGCACGGTGACACACACACAGAGCACGGTGACACACACACAGCATAGTGACACACACACAGCATGGTGACACACACACACAGCATGGTGACACACACACAGAGCACGGTGACACACACACAGCACGGTGACACACACACAGAGCACGGTGACACACACACAGCATGGTGACACACAGCATGGTGACACACACAGCATGGTGACACACAGCACGGTGACACACACACACAGCACGGTCACACACACACACACACAGCATGGTGACACACACACACAGCATGGTGACACACACACAGAGCACGGTGACACACACACAGCACGGTGACACACACACAGAGCACGGTGACACACACACACAGCATGGTGACACACAGCACGGTGACACACACACACAGCACGGTCACACACACACACACAGCATGGTGACACACACACAGCACGGTGACACACACACACAGCATGGTGACACACACACAGCACGGTGACACACACACACAGCACGGTGACACACACACAGCATGGTGACACACAGCATGGTGACACACACACAGCATGGTGACACACACACAGCACGGTGACACACACACACAGCATGGTGACACACACACAGCACGGTGACACACACACAGCATGGTCACACACACAGCATGGTGACACACAAACACAGCATGGTGACACACACACAGCATGGTGACACACACACACAGCACGGTGACACACACGCAGCATGGTGACACACACACAGCACGGTCACACACACAGCATGGTCACACACACACAGCATGGCACACACACAGCACGGTCACAGCTATTGCTGTTAGTAGCGAGTAGCAGCGCCTATGAAGGCCGGCACGGCACACGAGGGGGTGGGTGACCAGCACCACGCTCGGCCGTCTTTGTCTCCCCCGGTGGCGATGTTTTACACACCGCACCAAGGGTACTCGTTTGAGGCTGAACCGACGTAGAGGAGGCCCAGGACTGGTTCCGCTAACCGTCACCGGTGCGGGCCGTGAGCGGGAATCGAACCCGGGTCTTCGCCGGGTTAGCGGCTCAGCGTAGCGCTAACCGCTGCGCCACCGCTCCCCATTTGTATTGACACACAAAGACAAAGATCCCCCATATAGCCTGAACAGACCGTTGGGGCAAGTGTCGTTAGCGAGCAGCAGCGCCCGTGAAGGTCGGCACGAGGTGGGAGGGGGTGACCAGCACCACGCTCGAGGCACTCGCACGTCAACTCAGGACCTGGGTTCGAGCCCTAGGTTCAGGCGTCTCTCTAGGAGGTTCACGATGGCCGCTTGTCACCCCCTCCCCCCCGCCAGGTGGAGCGAGGTTGACCCCACAGAGCCCGGAGTGCCACGCGGGGAAGAGGCGGAAGGTGGAGGAGGTGGCGGCAGGGAAGAAGACTCCGGGGACGGCGGCGGCAGCGGCGGTGGTGGGGAGGAGCGTGGACGGGCGCAGTGAGGGTAACGGTGGGACGGCTGAGGCACCGATCCGGGGGACAGCGTCATCACCGTCATCATCAACAGCGTCGTCATCATCAGCGTCATCACCGTCATCATCAGCATCGTCATCATCGGCGTCATCAACAACATCATCAGCGTCATCAATAACGTCATCATCAGCGTCATCAGCGTCATCACCGTCATCATCAGCATCGTCATCATCAGCGTCGTCATCATCACTGTCATCATCAGCGTCATCATCACCGTCATCGGCGTCATCAACAGCGTCATCATCAGCGTCGTCATCATCAGCGTCGTCATCATCAGTGTCGTCAACATCAGCGTCGTCATCATCAGCGTCGTCATATCATCAACAATATCATCGGCGTCATCAATAACGTCAAATCATCATCACCACCGTCACCACCATCATCATCATCAGTGTCATCATTAGCATCATCATTAGCATCATTATTGTCAGCATCACCATTATAATTATCACTTCAGCATAGTCATCAGCGTCATCAGCTGTGTCAGTATGAGCATTTTTTTTCCGATTTAAAGCTTTCGTGACTGCAATAATTCATCTTCTTTGGTTCTAAAATAACACAATAATATTCTCACGTGAGAATATTATTGTGTTATTTTATTTTATCAATTTATTATTTTATTATTATTCTACGTGACTTTACCGAAAGAACCAAAGAAGCATGAGCATTGTGTAGATGTGCTGTAGTGCGCTGTCGTTCTGTAGGCGTGCTGTGGTGCTGTGGCCGTGGTGCCGTAGGCGTGGTGCCGTAGGCGTGGTGCCGTAGGCGTGGTGCCGTAGGCGTGGTGCCGTAGGCGTGGTGCCGTAGGCGTGGTGCCGTAGGCGTGGTGCCGTAGGCGTGGTGCCGTAGGCGTGGTGCCGTAGGCGTGGTGCCGTAGGCGTGGTGCCGTAGGCGTGGTGCCGTAGGCGTGGTGCCGTAGGCGTGGTGCCGTAGGCGTGGTGCCGTAGGCGTGGTGCCGTAGGCGTGGTGCCGTAGGCGTGGTGCCGTAGGCGTGGTGCCGTAGGCGTGGTGCCGTAGGCGTGGTGCCGTAGGCGTGGTGCCGTAGGCGTGGTGCCGTAGGCGTGGTGTGTCACTGCAGGCTCTGCGCTGGCCATGCTGAGACTTCGACTCCAGGAGAAGGCAGCAGAGATGAAGAAACCGCACAGAAGAGTGAGACTCCATCACCACCATCAACTCCATCACCATCATCAACTTCATCACCACCATCACCACAACCACCACCATCAACTTCATTACTACCATCACAACCATCACTACCATCACCACCATCACCACCATCACCACCATCACTACCATCACAACCATCACTACCATCACCACCATCACCACAACCACCACCATCAACTTCATCACTACCATCACCACCATCACTACCATCACAACCATCACAACCATTACTACCATCACAACCATCACTACCATCACAACCATTACTACCATCACAACCATCGCCACAACCATCACCACCAATACCATCTAGAACATCATGACCACCACCACCACCATCACCACCAATACCATCTAGAACATCACGACCATCACCACCAATACCATCTAGAACATCACCACCATCACCACCATCACCAATACCATCTAGAACATCACGACCACCACCACCACCATCACCAATACCATCTAGAACATCACGACCATCACCACCAATACCATCTAGAACATCACGACCACCACCACCACCATCACCACCATCACCAATACCATCTAGAACATCACGACCATCACCACCACCATCACCACCAATACCATCTAGTACATCACGACCATCACCATCACCACCAATACCATCTAGAACATCACCACCATCACCACCAATACCATCTAGAACATCACGACCATCACCATCACCACCAATACGATCTAGAACATCACGACCATCACCACCATCACCACCATTACCATCTAGAACATCACGACCACCACCATCACCATCACCACTAATACCATCTAGAACATCACAACTATCACGACCATCACCACCACCAATACCATCTAGAACATCACGACCATCACCATCACCACCAATACCATCTAGAACATCACCACCACCATCACCACCAATACCATCTAGAACATCACGACCACCACCATCACCACCATTACCATCTAGAACATCACAACCATCATCACCACCACCACCAATACCATCTAGAACATCACAACCACCACCATCACCACCAATACCATCTAGAACATCACGACCATCACCACCACCATCACCACCACCAATACCATCTAGAACATCACGACCACCACCACCACCATCACCACCAATACCATCTAGAACATCACCACCATCACCACCACCATCACCACCAATACCATCTAGAACATCACCACCATCACCACCACCATCACCACCACCAATACCATCTAGAACATCACGACCATCACGACCACCATCACCACCAATACCATCTAGAACATCACCACCATCACCACCACCATCACCACCACCAATACCATCTAGAACATCACGACCATCACCACCACCATCACCACCAATACCATCTAGAACATCACCACCATCACCACCACCATCACCACCACCAATACCATCTAGAACATCACGACCATCACCACCACCAATACCATCTAGAACATCACGACCATCACCACCAATACCATCTAGAACATCACCACCATCACCACCACCATCACCACCAATACCATCTAGAACATCACCACCATCACCACCACCATCACCACCACCAATACCATCTAGAACATCACGACCATCACGACCACCATCACCACCAATACCATCTAGAACATCACCACCATCACCACCACCATCACCACCACCAATACCATCTAGAACATCACGACCATCACCACCACCATCACCACCAATACCATCTAGAACATCACCACCATCACCACCACCATCACCACCACCAATACCATCTAGAACATCACGACCATCACCACCACCAATACCATCTAGAACATCACGACCATCACCACCACCATCACCACCAATACCATCTAGAACATCACGACCATCACCACCAATACCATCTAGAACATCACGACCATCACCACCAATACCATCTAGAACATCACCACCACCATCACCATCTAGAACATCACAACCATCACCACTACCATCACCAATACCATCTAGAACATCACAACCATCACCACCAATACCATCTAGAACATCACGACCACCACCATCACCACCAATACCATCTAGAACATCACGACCACCACCACCATCACCACCACCAACATCACCACCATCACCATCACCACCAATACCATCTAGAACATCACGACCACCACCATCACCACCAATACCATCTAGAACATCACGACCATCACCACCAATATCATCTAGAACATCACGACCATCACCACCACCACCAATACCATCTAGAACATCACGACCACCACCATCACCATCACCACCAATACCATCTAGAACATCACGACCATCACCACCACCACCAATACCATCTAGAACATCACGACCACCACCACCATCACCACCAATACCATCTAGAACATCACGACCATCACCACCACCACCAATACCATCTAGATCATCACGACCATCACCACCAATACCATCTAGAACATCACCACCACCATCACCATCTAGAACATCACGACCACCACCACCAATACCATCTAGGACATCACGACCATCACCACCACCACCAATACCATCTAGAACATCACGACCATCACCACCACCACCAATACCATCTAGAACATCACGACCATCACCATCACCACCACCATAACCACCATCACCACCAATACCATCTAGAACATCACGACCATCACCACCACCATCACCACCATCACCACCATCACCACCAATACCATCTAGAACATCACGACCACCACCACCATCACCACCAATACCATCTAGAACATCACGACCATCACCACCAATATCATCTAGAACATCACGACCATCACCACCACCACCAATACCATCTAGAACATCACGACCACCACCATCACCATCACCACCAATACCATCTAGAACATCACGACCATCACCACCACCACCAATACCATCTAGAACATCACGACCATCACCATCACCACCACCATAACCACCATCACCACCAATACCATCTAGAACATCACGACCATCACCACCACCATCACCACCATCACCACCATCACCACCAATACCATCTAGAACATCACGACCACCACCACCATCACCACCAATACCATCTAGAACATCACGACCATCACCACCAATATCATCTAGAACATCACGACCATCACCACCACCACCAATACCATCTAGAACATCACGACCACCACCACCATCACCACCAATACCATCTAGAACATCACGACCATCACCACCAATACCATCTAGAACATCACGACCATCACCACCATCACCACCAATACCATCTAGAACATCACGACCATCACCACCACCACCAATACCATCTAGAACATCACGACCATCACCACCACCACCAATACCATCTAGAACATCACTATCACCACCATCACCATCACCACAACCACCACCACCTCCCCCCGTCCCCGTGTCGCCCACCGCAGCCCGCCGGTGCCCCAGGCTGCGGCAGCGCCACGGCCGCCGACACGGCAGGCGAGCGGCGCTTGCGTCGCCAGGAGGGGCGGCGACGCAAGAAGGAGCAGCGGCGGGAGCAGCGAGCCAAGATCCAGGACAAGAAGTCCGGGCGCCGCCGCCGCCGTGGCGGCTCGGGGGCCGCGGTGGCTGCGCCGGACGACCGGGCCGGGGCCGGAGCCGGAGCCGGAGCTGAAGCCGGAGCTGAAGCCGGAGTTGGGGCCGGAGCCGGAGTTGGGGCCAAAGCCGGAGCCGGAGCCGGGGCCAAAGCCGGAGCCGGAGCCGGAGTTGGGGCCAAAGCCGGAGCCGGAGTTGGGGCCAAAGCCGGAGCCGGAGTTGGGGCCAAAGCCGGAGCCAGGGCGGGAGCCGGAGGCGAGGGACGGCCGAGAGGCGGCGTGCCACCGCGGAGGGCCGGGGCCGGCGGGAAGGAGCCGGAGCCGGGCGTCGGCGATCCATCCCGGAGTTCCACCGGAACCGGACCGGACGGGAGACCGGAACGCGGCGCTGCGGCCAAAGCCGGCGGGAAAACGTTGAAACGCGAAGTGCGGGCGACAGCGGCGGCGGCGGCGGCGGAGTCGGCGAGCGGCGAGGGAGCGACGGGGAAACCGGCCGGCGGCGGCGGCGCCGGCGCCAAGAAGGGGGCCCTGAATTTCAGCCGCCTGACGTTCGACGGCGCCGAGGGGGACAGGGAGGGGGTGGGGGGGGCGCCCCGCACACGAGCGGAGAAGCGCCGGGCCCAGCGGGCGGCGTCCATCGGCGGGTTTACGCCGCTCACCGGGAAGAACTACAAACAGCTGCTCGCCCGGTGAGCCACCATCACCACCACCACTGCCATCGCCACCACTACGATTAGCATCACCACCATCACTACCACCACCAGCCCTAGCATCACCACCGCCACTGCCATCGCCACCACTACGATTAGCATCACCACCATTATCATCACCACCAGCCCTAGCATCACCACCATTATCATCACCACCAGCCCTAGCATCACCACCATCGCCACCACGATCACCGTTAGCATCACCACCATTATCATCACCACCAGCCCTAGCATCACCACCACCACCGCCACTGCCATCACCACCACTACGATTAGCATCACCACCATTATCATCACCACCAGCCCTAGCATCACCACCGCCACTGCCATCGCCATCGCTACGATTAGCATCACCACCATCGCCACCACGATCACCGTTAGCATCACCACCATTATCATCACCACCATTATCATCACCACCATTATCATCACCACCATTATCATCACCACCACCACCGCCACTGCCATCGCCACCACTACGATTGGTATCACCACCATTATCATCACCACCAGCCCTAGCATCACCACCATTATCATCACCACCAGCCCTAGCATCACCACCACCACCGCCACTGCCATCGCCACCACTACGATTAGCATCACCACCATTATCATCACCACCAGCCCTAGCATCACCACCATCGCCACCACGATCACCGTTGGCATCACCACCACTACCGGTACCACCACCATCGCCACCAACAACCACACCGCCACCGCTACAACCACCATCAACGTAGTTCTAGATTTGAAGCTTTCGTGACTGCAAGGATCCATACTCTTTGACTTTACCGAATAGAACCAAAGAGTATCAACATAATTGTTGTTGGTGATAGTGATGGTGACAGTGGTGGTGATAGTGATGGTGACAGTGATAGTGATGGTGACAGTGATGGTGACAGTGATGGTGACAGTGATGGTGATAGTGATGGTGACAGTGATGGTGACAGTGATGGTGATGGTGGTGATGGTGGTGATAGTGATGGTGACAGTGATGGTGACAGTGATAGTTATGGTGACAGTGATGGTGACAGTGATGGTGATGGTGATAGTGATGGTGACAGTGATGGTGACAGTGATGGTGACAGTGATGGTGACAGTGATGGTGATAGTGATGGTGACAGTGATGGTGACAGTGGTGGTGACAGTGGTGGTGACGGTGATGGTGGTGATGGTGACAGTGATGGTGACAGTGATGGTGATGGTGGTGACAGTGATGGTGACAGTGACGGTGACAGTGATGGTGACAGTGATAGTGATGGTGACAGTGATGGTGGTGATGGTGGGGTCAGGGTGGAGCAGAGGGTGAATGCTGTGAAAGCGGCTCGTGAGAGAGGGGAGGAGGAGGTGGCAAGACGTGTGGAGGAGAAGCAGCGGTGGAGCAACGCCCTCTACAAGGCACAGGTGGCTGCTGCATCAACAACATCAACATCAACAACAACATCAACAACATCGTCATCATCAGCAACATTAACAACATAAACAACATCAGCAACATCGTCATCAACATCATCAACAACATCGTCAACATCATCAACAACATCGTCAACATCAACATCATCAACAACATCGTCAACATCATCAACATCATCAACAACATCGTCATCGTCAACATCATCGCCAATATCAACATCATCATCGTCATCAACACGAACATCGCCAATATCAACAACATCATCATCGTCATCAACACGAACATCACCAATATCAACAACATCATCGTCATCAACACGAACATCGCCAATATCAACAACACCATCATCGTCATCAACACGAACATCACCAATATCAACAACATCATCATCGTCATCAACACGAACATCACCAATATCAACAACATCATCGTCATCAACACGAACATCGCCAATATCAACAACATCAGCATCGTCATCAACACGAACATCGCCAATATCAACAACACCATCATCGTCATCAACACGAACAAATATCAACAAAATCAGCATCGTCATCAACACGAACATCGCCAATATCAACAACATCATCGTCATCAACACGAACATCGCCAACATCAACAATATCATCATCGTCATCAACACGAACATCACCAATATCAACAACATCATCATCGTCATCAACACGAACAAATATCAACAACATCAGCATCGTCATCAACACGAACATCGCCAATATCAACAACACCATCATCGTCATCAACACGAACAAATATCAACAACATCAGCATCGTCATCAACACGAACATCGCCAATATCAACAACACCATCATCGTCATCAACACGAACAAATATCAACAACATCAGCATCGTCATCAACACGAACATCGCCAATATCAACAACATCATCGTAATCAACACGAACATCGCCAATATCAACAACACCATCATCGTCATCAACACGAACAAATATCAACAAAATCAGCATCGTCATCAACACGAACATCGCCAATATCAACAACACCATCATCGTCATCAACACGAACATCGCCAATATCAACAATATCATCATCGTCATCAACACGAACATCACCAATATCAACAACACCATCATCGTCATCAACACGAACATCGCCAATATCAACACCATCATCGTCATCAACACGAACATCACCAATATCAACAACAACACCATCATCGTCATCAACACGAACATCACCAATATCAACAACAACACCATCATCGTCATCAACACGAACATCACCAATATCAACAACACCATCATCGTCATCAACACGAACATCGCCAACATCAACAATATCATCATCGTCATCAACACGAACATCACCAATATCAACAACAACACCATCATCGTCATCAACACGAACATCACCAATATCAACAACATCATCGTCATCAACACGAACATCGCCAATATCAACAACACCATCATCGTCATCAACACGAACATCACCAATATCAACAACACCATCATCGTCATCAACACGAACATCGCCAACATCAACAATATCATCATCGTCATCAACACGAACATCACCAATATCAACAACATCATCATCGTCATCAACACGAACATCACCAACATCAACAATATCATCATCGTCATCAACACGAACATCACCAATATCAACAACATCATCATCGTCATCAACACGAACATCGCCAATATCAACAACAACATCATCGTCATCAACACGAACATCACCAGTATCAACAACATCATCATCGTCATCAACACGAACATCGCCAATATCAACAACACCATCATCGTCATCAACACGAACATCGCCAATATCAACAACATCATCATCGTCATCAACACGAACATCGCCAATATCAACAACACCATCATCGTCATCAACACGAACATCACCAATAACAACAACATCATCATCGTCATCAACACGAACATCACCAATATCAACAACACCATCATCGTCATCAACACGAACATCGCCAACATCAACAATATCATCATCGTCATCAACACGAACATCACCAATATCAACAACATCATCATCGTCATCAACACGAACATCACCAACATCAACAATATCATCATCGTCATCAACACGAACATCACCAATATCAACAACATCATCATCGTCATCAACACGAACATCGCCAATATCAACAACAACATCATCGTCATCAACACGAACATCACCAGTATCAACAACATCATCATTGTCATCAACACGAACATCGCCAATATCAACAACACCATCATCGTCATCAACACGAACATCGCCAATATCAACAACACCATCATCGTCATCAACACGAACATCGCCAATATCAACAACATCATCATCGTCATCAACACGAACATCGCCAATATCAACAACACCATCATCGTCATCAACACGAACATCGCCAATATCAACAACACCATCATCGTCATCAACACGAACATCACCAATATCAACAACAACACCATCATCGTCATCAACACGAACATCGCCAATATCAACAACAACAACATCATCGTCATCAACACGAACATCACCAATATCAACAACAACAACATCATCGTCATCAACACGAACATCACCAATATCAACAACAACACCATCATCGTCATCAACACGAACATCGCCAATATCAACAACAACACCATCATCGTCATCAACACGAACATCACCAATATCAACAACAACAACATCATCGTCATCAACACGAACATCACCAATATCAACAACAACAACATCATCGTCATCAACACGAACATCACCAATATCAACAACAACACCATCATCGTCATCAACACGAACATCGCCAATATCAACAACACCATCATCGTCATCAACACGAACATCACCAATATCAACAACATCATCATCGTCATCAACACGAACATCACCAATATCAACAACATCATCATCGTCATCAACACGAACATCACCAATATCAACAACATCATCATCGTCATCAACACGAACATCACCAATATCAAGAACACCATCATCGTCATCAACACGAACATCGCCAATATCAACATCATCATCATCGTCATCAACACGAACATCGCCAATATCAACAACAACAACATCATCGTCATCAACACGAACATCACCAATATCAACAACAACAACATCATCGTCATCAACACGAACATCACCAATATCAACAACAACATCATCATCGTCATCAACACGAACATCGCCAACATCAACACCAACCCCAACATCGATCGCCAGCATCGCCGTCGGCATCACCGCCGTCATGAACATCGTCGTCCTGAATGTCACCATCAACGCCAACATCAACCCCAGCATCAACCCCAGCATCGCCATCAAAGCCAACATCAACACCAACGTTTAACGCCAACATCGCCATCGACGCCAACATCATCGCCAACATCAACCCCAGCATCGCCATCAAAGCCAACATCAACGTTTAATGCCAACATCGCCAACATCATCTCCAACATCATCGCCAACATCAGCGCCAACATCAACCCCAGCATCGCCATCAAAGCCGACACCAACGTTTAACGCCAACATCGCCATCAGCGCCAACATCAACCCCAGCATCGCCATCAAAGCCAACATCAACACCAATGTCCAACATCAACGCCAACATCGCCATCATCATCGCCAACATCATCGCCAACATCATCGCCAACGTCAACCCCATCATCGCCATCAAAGCCGACGCCAACGTTCAACGCCAACATCCGCGCCACCGTCGCCACCTCTGCCCCCGCCCCCAGGGAGTGAAGCTCAAGGAGGATCCGGCGCGTCTGCGCTCGGCGCTGCAGCGCCAGCAGAAGCTGAAGGCGGCCCGGCGTCGGCGCTGGGAGGCGCGAGCCGGGGAGCTGAGCGAGCGGCGGGGCCGGCGGCAGCAGCGGCGCGACGGCAACGTCGCCGACAAGCGCCACGGCCGGGCCGAGCGCAAGCGACAGAAGGCGCGCCAGCGAGGACGCGTGCTGCCCGGGGACACCGCCTAGTGGGGACGGTTGTGATTTACACCGCCAACAACAACAACAACAACGTTAGCACCACCAACAACAACAACACCACTAGCACCACCAACAACACCGCTACCACCAACAACAACACCACTAGCACCACCAACAACACCGCTACCACCAACAACAACACCACTAGCACCACCAACAACACCGCTAGCACCAACAACAACACCACTAGCACCACCAACAACACCGCTACCACCACCAACAACAACACCGCTAGCACCAACAACACCGCTACCACCACTACCACCACTATCACCACCACTACCACCAACAACACCGCTAGCACCACCACCACCAACAACACCGCTAGCACCACCACCAACAACAACACCGCTAGCACCACCACCACCAACAACACCGCTATCACCACTACCACCACTACCATCACTACCACTACCACCACTACCACTAACAACGACACCGCTACCACCACTATCACCACCACTACCACCACTACCATTACTAACAACAACACCGCTACCACCACCAACACGACCACCACCAACAACATCGCTACCACCACCAACAACACCGCTACCACCACCAACACGACCACCACTATCACCACTACTACCACCACTACCACTAACAACAGCACCGCTACCACCACTATCACCACGACTACCACCACCAACAAAAACCGCTACCACCACCAACAAGACCACCACCAACAACACCGCTACCACCACTACCATCACTATCACTACCACCACTACCACTAACAACACCGCTACCACCACTACCACCACCACTACCACCACGGACAGAGTAGAGAGCACAGAGACAGACGGACAGGCATGAAGAGTAACTCGGCACGCGGAGGGTGGGGGTTGAGTTTGTGTAGCTTGGCGAGAACTCGACAGGGACCAGGAGAGAGGGAGGCTCATTTGGGTGAGTGGGTGAGTGGGTGAGTGAGTGAGTGGGTGAGTGGGTGAGTGAGTGAGTGGGTGAGTGAGTGAGTGGGTGAGTGAGTGGGTGAGTGAGTGAGTAAGTGAATGTGTGAGTGAGTAAGTGAGTGTGTAAGTGAGTGTGTGAGTGAGTGTGTAAGTGAGTGTATAAGTGAGTGGGTGTGTGAGTGAGTGGGTCAGTTGAAAGAGAGACGATGATTTGGCTCTCTGAGGACTCTGGCGTGGTGGGCTGAGTGCTGGGCCCGAGTGTCCCCACGAGTCGTTTCTCTGGTTTGGTTGAATAAAGAACGTCGCCGTGACACGTTGGTTGGCATCGCCTTGCACACAAGTTCACTTTGAGGAAAGGACGTTGTGATGGCTGTGAACGGCGCCTCTCACCTGCTGAAGTGAACATTCAGGAATGGAGGCCGTCTTGTTGAGAGCTGTACGTGGCGGGGTTTGTCGTGGGGAGCGGCGACGCTCCGAGCCCGACGGAGAGGCGACGTCGGGGACCGCTCACCGCCGGCGACAGCGGTCAGCGGATTGGGTCCTGGGACTCCCCTAGGTCGACTCAGCCTCACATGAGTACCTGGAGCGCGGTGTGGAGTAAGCATCGCTAGCACTGGGGAGGCAAAGGCGGGCGGGTGGTGGTGGTGGTGCTGACCACCCACGCCCTGGTGTGGCGGTAGCCTTCACAGGTGCTGCTGCTACTCGCTAACAGCACTTGCCCCTACATCTCGTGCTCAGACGTTCAAACGCCCACATAGATGACAGCTTTCGCAAGGAATCAAGTCTCCACATCAAGGCCGTAATCTCCATATATATAAAAGGCACATTTGTGAATGTCTGTTCAAAATGTTTAGCGTACTTCCCGACATGCAACAAACTGGAAATTTGCCGTGTGGGTACTTTCCCGACTGTACACCATGCAAACATAAAAATATACACTTTTTTTGGGGGGTGGGGGGGGAGCTCAATAATGCTTATTATTTTTGCACGGCAAGTGAGCTGTGACGTCAAATCTGTCACGTGACCCTCGCATGTGGAAGCGTAACGCATTGTAGTGTAGTGGTTAGCGCGCTGTCTGTGTGTGTGGGGGGAGCGGTGGTGTAGTGGTTAGTGCTACGCTGCGCTACGAACCCGGCGACCCGAGTTCGATTCCCGCTCACGGCCACCACCGGTGACGATTATTTCAACCGCTTCTGGGCCTCCCCTAGGTCGGCTCAGCCTCGAACTAGTAACTGCTGTGGTGTGTGAACATCGCCACTGGGGAGACAGGCGGCCGGGCTTGCTGGACTCAAGTCCTGGGCGAAGCCGGGGGTAGTACAGCTAATTATAATATATTCAAATACTGTATGCTCAAAATGTCCCCCCCCCCCCCCCAATATATTGCTATAAAAAAATAAATTTATATGTAAATAAAAATAACAATTTGCTAAACCTTGCCCACAATATCTGGACTTATCTTCATATAAATCAATGCATAGATTTCTGTTTATATGATTAATCCCTCTGCCATTACAATGAAACGAGAAAAGGTCAAAACAGAGCAATGTATAATACAATACCACTCTCAGACATTATTGTACAAAATAAGTAAAAAATTCCATCCCAAAAGCGTTCGTGAATTTTTGTAATATTTTAGGCAGGAAATTCGTTTTTAAATTTAGATTTTTGTTTCTGGGGGTTGGAACCCCCTGGAAGACTTGGTCCCCCTCCCCAATGTTGACGCCATGGCTAAGGCCTTGCTCCTCCACATCAAGCGCACGGTGCCGTAGAAGCGCGGAGATGGAACGGGGAATCGCGATCTTGACAGAACCTCTACGGCTGAGACGCGCGTGGCCAGTGGCGTGCACGACGCTTGCCCCGCAAGGGGAACTCCCCCTTCCATACAACAACAACACCACCACCACCATCCACTCAAGCCATCAACTCTCCTTACTACAGGTTAAGTGAAGCTCAATGTCCATTTATTCCATTTATTTATTACATTTATTGTTTATTTTTTTGTATTATTTGTAATTAGTGTGAACTTGGTGTACAACTGCTTTATAATTAGAGATTTCTCGTGTCTGGAACCAATTAATGTAATTTACGTGAATTCTTATGGGGAAAATGAATGTCGGTGTTTGAATGGCCTGGGACACGAATTCAGTTCCATCTCCGTGTTGCCACCGAACACGCAAACAAGCCAACAGGGTTCATATTCTTAGCTCTTTCGGTAAAGTCACGTTGAAGGGAAACAATAAAATAATACAATATATATAAAACAATAACCCAACAGGACCCTGGTGGTCGTGGCATTCGCCTTCTCAATGGACTCGCCAGCAGTGACCGAGCAGAGAACAGCGCCTCAACCGCGGACACAACAAACATTTGGAGAGGAAGCGCCGGTTATCATTTGACCATACTTCACCACTGTGGCCATTATGAGACCTCCTTTGCCAGTAACAAGATATAGTTAATAGGTTTTACCCTTTTAACTGGCACAAAAACTGACACCTTTATTCAAGGCGTCATGTTTGCAATAACCACAACACAAGCAGTTTGCAATTTAGACTGCTTGTGTTGTGGTTATTGCAAACATGACGCCTTGAATAAAGGTGTCAGTTTTTGTGCCAGTTAAAAGGGTGAAACCTATTCCTACACTTGTGGCCATGTTGCGGGTCGCATAGAAGTGCGGTACAACAGTGGGGTTGTCCTGCCCTCAAAACTTACAACTGCTGGAGCACCTGTAGGGCCGTCCATAAATGACGTCACGCACCTGGGAGCAGGGGGGGGGGTGTCAGACATTTGTGACGAGGGTGGGGGGGTTTGAGAAATGTGACGTCACATCACAATGCGCAACTTTATAAATAAATACAGACAACACGTTTCTGCTTAATTAAATAGACTTGTTAATAAATGTTTTCTCCTACAACATCAGAGTGCAGTGGCCACATTAAATACGCACTACAATGACAACAATAGTTTAAAGCGATTTGAAGCATCTTTTATTTTTAAAATGGAAATATGTTTTTTTTTGGGGGGGGGGCAGAGCTTTGTGACGTCATATTTGAGGGGGGGTCATAAATCGCGTGACGTCATTTATGGACGGCCCCTGTAATGAATTTGCGTGGTGGTGGTGGGCACCCCATCCCAGCAACTGTCCAGATATTAAGCCGTGATTCTTGGTTTATCCCTGCATCGTTACGTTAACGTAATTAAGGCGATTTGAATTTGACAGCATCCCTATTGTCGCGGTGCAATGGTATAGTCCGATTTTTTTTTACAAGATGTCGCATTAATTCCACTGCGCGGACTGTACTATGGTGACACCGAGAAGAGGGGGGTGGTGTTTAATATCAACCATTGCACGTTTTGTGTGTGGGGGGGGGGTTGTTGTCGGGTCGAGAGTGGACTTCGGACTTACTGCACCCTTAGTGCACCCTCTCAGGAATGGATTGGTCCAAGTCCATTCACATCAACCCGGTCGCAATCGTGGGTCATACCATTATTGACATTCAAAGGGGGGTGTCGTTATTTACTTCCACCCCCCCTGTAACGTATTTGGATCAGTCCATGTAACATTCATTTCAGATGGCGGACCGTACCACTGTGGCACCACGTAGGGTGTTTTATTCACGTTGCGGGGTTAGGTTTTTGTCACGGATTTAAATGAACGGAGTACTTACCTCACCTCTTCTCCGCCTCGAACTCGAATGTATCAACACAAGGCGCCTATTCATTTCAATGGCCGGACCGTGACATATGTGACGCGACGTAGGGGTGTTATTTTATTTGTAACAACGTTGCAAGTCGTGCAACGTTGTTACCCCACGCTTGCCTCCACCCCTGCTTCCCCTCTAAATTAAATGGATTAGCCCAAGTCGCTCATTGGTTTCAATGACCGGACCGTACCATTATGACACCGCACAGGGGTGTTATAAATAATAATAAAATAATACTTTGATGAGCTTGACTCTTAGACCCCACCCCGTGTCCCCCTCTAACGCGTATGGATTAGCCCAAGTCGCCAATTAGTTTCAACGGGCAGACCGTACCATTTATGTCACGTAGCAGGGGTGTTTAATCTCACGTGTTGCAGGGCGTCTATGTTATGGATTTAAATTATCTGGGTACTCAGACCCCCCCCCCTTCCGACCCCCCCCCCCCTTCCGACCCTTCTAACTCGAATACATCCGCCCAAGTCGCTAAATTCATTTCAGCAGGCGGCGGACCGTACCACTAACGCACAACACCCAGGGGAGGCGTTGCTATTCAGCGCCTCGGACGTGCTTCGTGTTGTCACGGATTTAATTGAACTGGGTACTTTAGCCCCGCCCCCACCCTACCTTCCACTGCCCCCTCTAACGCGAATGAATTCGCCCGAGTCGCCCATTCATTTCAATGGCCGGACCGTACCACCTGAACAGACGCGCAGGGGGTGTTTGAGAACCAAGCGCGCAGGGGGTCGTGCGTCCGACTTAAATTGTCTGCGATTTAAAGGCGGCCCTCTGGGTGTTTAATTTTTATTTTCTAAGCACGATCGGAATGCGGAAAGTCGAGCTCAGCCGCTCTTAAAGTGACCCCCCCCCCTCCTCCACCCCCCCCACCACCCCCTCCCCCACCCCCTCCACCACCACCCCCTCCTCCACCACCCCCTCCCCCACCACCCCCTCCTCCACCACCCCCTCCTCCACCACCCCCTCCTCCACCACCCCCTCCTCCACCACCCCCTCCACCACCACCCCCTCCACCACCCCCTCCTCCACCACCACCCCCACCCCCTCCTCCACCCGCTCCTCCACCACCACCCCCACCCCCTCCTCCACCACCACCCGCACCCCCTCCTCCACCCCCACCACCACCACCTCCTCCTCCACCACCGCCACCACCGCCCCCCCCGGAACTGGAGAGAGGCGACGGGGAATCTATTCGTGGTGCTTCGATGAGATCGGCCTCGGTTGCGTGCATCGGTGTGCATACAGGTGAGTGTACAGGTGTGTAGGTGAGTGTACAGGTGTGTAGGTGTGTAGGTGAGTGTACAGGTGTGTAGGTGTGTAGGTGTGTGTACAGGTGTGTAGGTGAGTGTACAGGTGTGTAGGTGTGTAGGTGTGCGTACAGGTGAGTGTACAGGTGTGTAGGTGTACAGGTGTGTAGGTGTGTAGGTGAGTGTACATGTGTGTAGGTGTACGTACAGGTGAGTGTGTGTACAGGTGTGTAGGTGTGTGTACAGGTGTGTAGGTGTGTGTACAGATGTGTAGGTGTGCATACAGGTGTGTGTACAGGTGTGTAGGTGTGTATACAGGTGTGTGTACAGGTGTGTAGGTGAGTGTACAGGTGAGTGAGTGTACAGGTGTGTAGGTGAGTAGGTGTGTAGGTGTGTGTACAGGTGAGTGTACAGGTGTGTAGGTGTAGGTGTGTGTACAGGTGTGTAGGTGAGTGTACAGGTGTGCAAGTGTACAGGTGTGTGTACAGGTGTGTAGGTGTGTGTACAGGTGTGTAGGTGTGTGTACAGGTGAGTGTGTGTACAGGTGAGTGTGTGTAGAGGTCTGTAGGTGTGTGTAGAGGTCTGTAGGTGTGTGTACAGGTGTGCAGGTGTGCATACAGGTGAAAGTGTGTACAGGTGTGTAGGTGTGTAGGTGTGTGTACAGGTGAGTGTACAGGTGTGTAGGTGTGTAGGTGTATGTACAGGTGTGTAGGTGTGTGTACAGGTGTGTGTAGGTGTGTGTACAGGTGTGTAGGTGTGTGTACAGGTGAGTGTATGTACAGGTGAGTGTACAGGTGTGTAGGTGTGTAAGTGAGTGTACAGGTGTGTAGGTGTGCAGGTGTGTGTACAGGTGTGTAGGTGTGCAGGTGTGTAGGTGAGTGTACAGGTGTGTAGGTGTGCATACAGGTGAGTGTACAGGTGTGTAGGTGTGTGTACAGGTGTGTAGGTGTGTGTACAGGTGAGTGTACAGGTGTGTAGGTGTGTAGGTGTGTGTACAGGTGTGTAGGTGTGCATACAGGTGAAAGTGTGTACAGGTGTGTAGGTGTGTGTACAGGTGAGTGTACAGGTGTGTAGGTGTGTAGGTGTATGTACAGGTGAGTGTACAGGTGTGTAGGAGTGTGTACAGGTGAGTGTGTGTACAGATGAGTGTACAGGTGTGTAGGTGTGTGTACAGGTGTGTAGGTGTTTGTACAGGTGAGTGTGCATACAGGTGTGTGTACAGGTGTGTAGGTGTGTGTACAGGTGTGTAGGTGTGTAGGTGTGTGTACAGGTGTGTAGGTGTGTGTATAGGTGTGTAGGTGTGTGTACAGGTGAGTGTACAGGTGTGTAGGGGTGTGTAGGTGTGTGTACAGGTGAGTGTACAGGTGTGTGTACAGGTGTGTAGGTGTGCATACAGGTGTGTAGGTGTGCATACAGGTGAGTGTACAGGTGTGTAGGTGTGTGTACAGGTGAGTGTACCGGTGTTTAGGTGTGTAGGTGTGCATACAGGTGAGTTTATAGGTGTGTAGGTGTGCATACAGGTGAGTGTGTGTACAGGTATGTAGGTGTGTGTACAGGTGAGTGTACAGGTGTGTAGGTGTGCATACAGGTGATTGTGTGTACAGGTGAGTGTACAGGTGTGTAGGTGTGCGTACAGGTGATTGTGTGTACAAGTGTGTAGGTGTGTGTACAGGTGAGTAAGTGTACAGGTGTGTGTACAGGTGAGTGAGTGTACAGGTGTGTATACAGGTGAGTGAGTGTACAGGTGTGTGTACAGGTGAGTGAGTGTACAGGTGAGTGTACAGGTGTGTGTACAGGTGAGTATGTGTACAGGTGTGTAGGTGAGTGAGTGTACAGGTGTGTAGGTGAGTGTACAGGTGTGTGTACAGGTGTGTAGGTGAGTGTACAGGTGTGTGTACAGGTGTGTAGGTGAGTGTACAGGTGTGTGTACGTGTGTGTGTTTATAGGTGAGTGTGTAGGTGAGTGTACAGGTGTGTAGGTGGGTGTGTAGGTGAGTGTACAGGTGTGTAGGTGAGTGTACAGGTGTGTGTGTGTGTACAGGTGTGTGTGTGTGTACAGGTGAGTGTATAGGTGTGTGTACAGGTGGGTGAGTGAGTGTACAGGTGTGTGTACAGGTGTGTGTGTAGGTGTGTGTACATGTTTGTGTGTAGGTGTGTATACAGGTGAGTGTACAGGTGTGTGTGTAGGTGAGTGTACAGGTGAGTGTGTGTAGGTGAGTGTACAGGTGTGTAGGTGAGTGTGTGTAGGTGAGTGTACAGGTGTATAGGTGGGTGTGTAGGTGAGTGTACAGGTGTGTAGGTGAGTGTACAGGTATGTAGGTGAGTGTACAGGTGTGTGTGTACAGGTGAGTGTATAGGTGTGTGTACAGGTGGGTGAGTGAGTGTACAGGGGTGTGTACAGGTGTGTATGTAGGTGTGTGTATAGGTGAGTGTACAGGTGTGTGTGTAGGTGAGTGTACAGGTGAGTGTGTGTAGGTGAGTGTACAGGTGTGTAGGTGTGTGTGTAGGTGAGTGTACAGGTGTGTAGGTGGGTGTGTATGTGAGTGTACAGGTGTGTAGGTGAGTGTACAGATGTGTAGGTGAGTGTACAGGTGTGTGTACAGGTGTGTATGTGGGTGTGTAGGTGAGTGTACAGGTGTGTGTACAGGTGAGTGAGTGTACAGGTGTGTGTACAGGTGTGTATGTGGGTGTGTAGGTGAGTGTACAGGTGTGTGTACAGGTGAGTGAGTGTACAGGTGTGTGTGTAGGCGAGTGTACAGGTGAGTGTGTGTAGGTGAGTGTATAGGTGAGTGTGTGTAGGTGAGTGTACAGGTGAGTGTGTGTAGGTGAGTGTACAGGGGAGTGTGTGTAGGTCTTCTCGGCCACGGTCATTCCCTCCCCTTCTCTACGCTTGCGAAACGTGCCCCCCCCATAATGGAACATCTTCGCCGGTTAGAAACATTTAGGCTGGCCTGCCTACGATCCATCCTGGGTTTAACCAGACTGGATTGTGTGATGAGCTCACAAATCCTTGAAAGATCTGGGCAAGGTCCCATCGGTGAGCTCCTCCGGCAGGCAAGGCTGCGTTGGCTGGGTCATGTAGCCCGCATGCCCAGCCACCGCATGCCGAAATAGCTTTTGTTCGGCCGGATTGAGGGGGCTAAGCGGGCGCGGCACGGGCTAGAGAAGAGATGGAGTGACGTGGTACAGGAGGACGTGGAGCTGAGTGGACTTGCCGATGACTGGTACCAGCGGTGCCAAGATCGGCCTCTGTGGAGGAGGCTCGTGAAGGACGCTACTGGGCAGTTGGAGGCAGTCGCCCTCCAACAACAACGGAGGGCGGAGGAGCGACGCTCACAACAACGAGCGGAGCGCCGGGTGGCTAAAGCACAGCAAGTTGGCACAGTAGGGGGCACAGGTGGTGCATCAGCCAGTCATCTCAGTCATATTAGTCAGTCGACCCGTGGCACCTGGGTCTGCCCCGTGACCTCCTGCCAGCGGGCGTTCGACACTCCACGTGGCCTCAAGGTGCACATAGCCTGGCACAAGTGTTGTGGTGACGTCACCGCCACTTAGTGGCGAATGGCGGTTGTTGTTGTTGTAGGTGAGTGTGCAGGTGAATAGGTGTGTAGGTGTGTACATATCTGTTTGTACAGGTGTGTGTGTGTGTATGTAGGTGAGTGTGCAGGTGAGTAGGTGAGTGTGTAGTTAACATGTGAGTGTACATGTGTGTCCGTGTAAGGTATGCATGTGAGTGTACATGTGACTGATGTGAGTGTTTAGGGGAGTGAGTTCAGGTTTGCACACGTGTGAATATGCATGTGTGGGTGTACAGGTGTGAATACATATCTGTGTGTACAGGTGTGTACAGGAGTGAGTGTACAGGTATCTGGGGAGCGGTAGTGTAGTGGTTAGCGCTACGCTGCGCTTCCCATTCACGGCCAACACCGGTGACGATTATCCGAACCGGTCCCGGGCCTCTCCTAGGTCGACTCAGCCTCAAATGAGTACCTGGTGCGGTGTGTAAACATCGCCACTAGGGAGACAAAGGCGGTCGGGCGTGGTTGCTGGCCACCCACCCCCTCGTGTGCCACGTAGTGCCGGCAGCTTTCACAGTACTGTACACACACTACAGTACTGTACACATACTACAGTACTGTACACACACCGCAGTACTGTACACACACAGCAGTACTCTACACACACTGCAGTACTGTACACACACCGCAGTACTGTACACACACAGCAGTACTGTACACACACCGCAGTACTATACACACACCGCAGTACTGTGTACACACACCGCAGTACTGAACACACACCGCAGTACTGTACACACACTACAGTACTGTACCTACAGTACTGTACACACACTACAGTACTGTACACATACTACAGTACTGTACACACACTACAGTACTGTACACACACAGCAGTACTGTACACACACCGCGGTACTGTACACACACCGCAGTACTGTACACACACCGCAGTACTGTACACACACAGCAGTACTGTACACACACAGTAGTACTGTACACACACCGCAGTACTGTACACACACCGCAGTACTGTACACACACCGCAGTACTGTACACACACCGCAGTACTGTACACACACTACAGTACTGTACACACAGTACTGTACACACTACAGTGCACACTACAGTACTGTACACGCAGTACTGTATACACACTACAGTACTGTACACACACCACAGCACTGTACACACACCGCAGTACTGTACACACCACAGTACTGTACACACACTACAGTACACACCACAGTACTGTACACACACCGCAGTACTGTACACACTACAGTACTGTACACACTGCAGTACTATACACACACCGCAGTACTGTACACACTACAGTAATGTACACACTACAGTACTGTACACACACTACAGTACTGTACACACACTACTGTACTGTACACACACTACAGTACTGTACACACACTACAGTACTGTACACACTACAGTACGGGGTATACAGTACATACAGTACCGCAGTGTACGAACAGCGCACTGCGACACTGTACATAGTGTCGTAGTGGATACAGTGCGGAAGTGTGTTGCGGTACTGTACGTACAGTGCACGACTGTACGTACAGTACATGGCCCCAGAGCGATGTCTGCTCGAGTTTTAGGATGCGAACCGTCCGCAACCCTCTTTGTCAATGGGGATGCGCGAACCGGTAACCGCTAAACACCTGGAAAACCGGTAACCGCAACAACAACAAAACCCCTGTAAAACCGGTAACCGGTTGTCTTTACGTACAAAACAAAGTATGCTTTAAATAAGTACATTAGTACATTTGTGACGATGTGTGACGAGGGGGGAGTTTGAGAAATGTGACGTCACATCAAAACGCGCAACTTTATAAATAAATACAGACAGCACGTTCCTGCTTAATTAAATAGACTTTTCTATTTAAAGCTTACGTGACTGCAAGGATTCATCTTCGTTGGTTCTTTCGGTAAAGTCACCACCACCACGTAGAATGAGAATAAAATAATAAGTTGTGTTATTTTACTTTATACATTTATTATTTTATTTTCTCATTCTACGTGGTGGTGACTTTACCGAAAGAACCAAAGAAGATTAATATACTTTTGTCAATAAATGTTTTCTCCTACAACATCGGAGTGCAGTGGCCACATTAAACACGCACTACAACAATAGTCTAAAGCGATTTGAAGGATGTTTTAATTTTAAAAATGGTAATATGGTTTTTGGGGGGGGGGTGGGGGGCAGAGCTTTGTGACGTCATATTTGAGGGGGGGCCCTTCGGCGATTTCTCTGAACCCGGTCCTGGGGACTCCCCTAGGTCGGCTCGGCCTCAAATGTGTAAATCCGGTGCGGCCGTGTTAGTGTGGTAAAGACATCGCCACTCGGGGAGACAAAGGCGGCCGGGCGTGGTGGTTGTTGTCCCCCACCCCCTCGTGTGCCACAGTGCCGGCAGACATCGTCAGCTGCTGCTGCTGCACTTGGCCCTGCAGCCTGCCAGAGGCTACACGGGGGACCTTTGTCTTTGTAGACTGCGCTGCTGCTGCTGCCGCTGTTGTTGATGCTCCAGTAACTTAGTGTGGACACAACAACACCAACACCACCAACAACAACAACACCAACAACACCACTAGCACCACCAGCACCACCAACACCAGCACCAACAACAACAACACCAACAACACCACTAGCACCACCAACACCAGCACCAACAACAACAACACCAACAACACCACTAGCACCACCAACAACAATACCACTAGCACCAACACCACCAACAACAATACCACTAGCACCAACACCACCACCACCAACAACAACACCACTAGCACCAACACCACCACCAAAAACAACACCAATACCACCACCAGCA
The DNA here is from genome assembly GCF_010993605.1 of Petromyzon marinus. Lineage (NCBI taxonomy): Eukaryota > Metazoa > Chordata > Hyperoartia > Petromyzontiformes > Petromyzontidae > Petromyzon > Petromyzon marinus. The sequence continues at coordinate 2,020,686 of NC_046142.1, read as the reverse complement.
CTAGCACCACCACCACCAGCACCAACAACACCAACACAAATACCACCAACACCACCACCAGCACCACCAACAACAACAAAACCACCAGCACCACCACCAGCAGCACCAGCAGCACCAACACCACGAACACCAGCACCACCAACACCACCACCAGCAGCACCACCACCAGCAGCACCACCACTAGCACTACCACCAGCACCACCAACAGCAGCACCAACGCACTGTGCACACTGTACCGAAGTGTGCACAGTGCGTACACTGTACCGCGATGTGTACAGTGCACACACTGTACCGCGATGTGTACAGTGTGCGCGCTGTGCCGCTGTGTGTACAGTGTGCGCACTGTGCCGCTGTGTGTACAGTGCGATTACGAGGAACACGAGTTGAGCTCCTCGACTCTGTGTGTGAGGCGACGTTTCGGGCAATGTCCCTTCATAGCACACACAGAGGTCCGAGAATACAAGAGGCGACGTTACAGGCAACCACCCTTCTTCATGGCACCACGTGCAGTGTGTGTGTGTACACGTGCAGTGTGTGTGTGTACACGTGCAGTGTGTGTGTGTACACGTGCAGTGTGTGTGTGTGTACACGTGCAATGTGTGTGTACACCGCACGTGCACACACGTGCGGTGTACACACACAACGCACGTGTACACGTGCGTTGTGTGTGTGTGTACACGTGTGTGTGTGTGTACACGTGCAGTGTGTGTGTGTGTGTACACGTGCAGTGTGTGTGTGTGTGTACACGTGCAGTGTGTGTGTGTGTGTACACGTGCAGTGTGTGTGTGTGTGTACACGTGCAGTGTGTGTGTGTGTACACGTGCAGTGTGTGTGTGTGTACATGTGCAGTGTGTGTGTGTGTGTACACGTGCAGTGTGTGTGTGTGTACACGTGCAGTGTGTGTGTGTGTACACGTGCGTTGTGTGTGTGTGTACACGTGCGTTGTGTGTGTGTGTACACGTGTGTGTGTGTGTACACGTGCAGTGTGTGTGTGTGTGTACACGTGCAGTGTGTGTGTGTGTACACGTGCAGTGTGTGTGTGTGTACACGTGCAGTGTGTGTGTGTGTGTACACGTGCAGTGTGTGTGTGTGTGTGTACACGTGCAGTGTGTGTGTGTGTACATGTGCAGTGTGTGTGTGTGTGTGTACACGTGCGTTGTGTGTGTGTGTACACGTGCAGTGTGTGTGTGTGTACACGTGCAGTGTGTGTGTGTGTGTACACGTGCAGTGTGTGTGTGTACACGTGTGTGTGTGTGTACATGTGCAGTGTGTGTGTGTGTGTACACGTGCAGTGTGTGTGTGTGTGTGTACACGTGCAGTGTGTGTGTGTGTGTGTACACGTGCAGTGTGTGTGTGTGTACATGTGCAGTGTGTGTGTGTGTACACGTGCGTTGTGTGTGTGTGTACACGTGCAGTGTGTGTGTGTGTACACGTGCAGTGTGTGTGTGTGTGTACACGTGCAGTGTGTGTGTGTGTGTACACGTGCAGTGTGTGTGTGTGTACATGTGCAGTGTGTGTGTGTGTACACGTGCAGTGTGTGTGTGTGTGTGTACACGTGCAGTGTGTGTGTGTGTGTACATGTGCAGTGTGTGTGTGTGTACACGTGCGTTGTGTGTGTGTGTACACGTGCAGTGTGTGTGTGTGTACACGTGCAGTGTGTGTGTACACGTGCAGTGTGTGTGTGTGTACACGTGCAGTGTGTGTGTGTGTACATGTGCAGTGTGTGTGTGTGTACACGTGCAGTGTGTGTGTGTGTGTGTACACGTGCAGTGTGTGTGTGTGTGTACACGTGCAGTGTGTGTGTGTGTGTACACGTGCAGTGTGTGTGTGTACATGTGCAGTGTGTGTGTGTGTACACGTGCAGTGTGTGTGTGTGTGTACACGTGCAGTGTGTGTGTGTGTGTACACGTGCAGTGTGTGTGTGTACATGTGCAGTGTGTGTGTGTGTGTACACGTGCAGTGTGTGTGTGTGTGTACACGTGCAGTGTGTGTGTGTGTGTACACGTGCAGTGTGTGTGTGTGTGTGTACACGTGCAGTGTGTGTGTGTACATGTGCAGTGTGTGTGTGTGTACACGTGCAGTGTGTGTGTGTGTGTACACGTGCAGTGTGTGTGTGTGTGTACACGTGCAGTGTGTGTGTGTACATGTGCAGTGTGTGCACACCGCACGTGTACACGGTCGAGCATGATGTACAGAAGGGCGCCACGGTGGCTGTGAGATGTTGACTACCTCGCCTGGTATACAGGAGGTCGTGGGTTCGATCCCGACCCTGACACCTGCTGTGTATTTGGAGTCTGCGTCTCTCTCTCATCATCATCACGGTGGCTGTGAGATGTTAACTACCTCGCCTGGTATACAGGAGGTCGTGGGTTCGACCCTGACCCCTGACCCCTGCTGTGTTTTTGGAGTTTGCGGCGTCTCTCTCCCCGTGGCCGCGTGGATTTTGTCTCCAGCTCCTCTGGATTCCCCCTCCACACTGAGAATCAACGTCGCTGCCGCCGCCACAGCCAATCGTTTTGAGGGCTTGGCTGCCGCTGTAAATGTCCACGTGGTGACGATGATGACGACGATGATGACGATGATGACGACGATGATGACGACGATGATGACGACGATGATGACGACGATGATGACGATGATGATGACGGTGATGACGGCGGCAGCAGCAGCAGCAGCAGGAGGCCACTTGGTTGAGCTGCTACAATTTGTGGCGGCCACGCCGCTTCTGAAAGCGCATTGGGGTCCCCTACCTGGTAACAATACAACATTGTTGTTGTAGTTGTTGTTGTAGTTGTTGTTGTAGTTGTTGTTGTAGTTGTTGTTGTAGTTGTTGTTGTAGTTGTTGTTGTAGTTGTTGTTGAGTTGTTGTTGTTGTAGTTGTTGTAGTAGTTGTTGTAGTAGTTGTTGTTGTAGTTGTTGTTGAGTTGAGTTCACCACAGCGTGTCCACTGGCCTGCAGATTGCCTCGACTCTAACACGAATTCTTAAACGTTGAGCATGTTTGTTTTTATTGATTATTGTAATCGCAAACGGCATTTCAGCAAAAGCGTCACGGACCACACGGGGAAGGGGGGTGGGTACAGAGGAAACTTGGTTCAGAGACCAGAAACTACGTCACCCGGCCGCCTTTGTCTCCCCACCCCCCACCCCCACCAAGTGCCCCCACGTGCCCACCACCACCACCATCCAGAGCGCACCCCAGCCACGCGTTATCATCTTAAGGCTGCGTCGACCTAGGGGAGGGCCAAGCCTCCCCCCCCTCCTCCTCGTCGTGGTGGTGGTCACCACAGAGGAAGTACGCAATGGAGAAAGCCAAATTGACCTGGCCAGGCGGGCGCAGATGGGACGTGCCGCTCCACACGCGCCACCGTCACGGGCGGCGCGTGTGGAGCACTCTGATGCCGGTCTCCGTGTGAGTCCGTGGGTCTCTGTGTGAGTCTGTGGGTCTCCGTGTGAGTCTCCGTGTGAGTCTGTGGGTCTCTGTGTGAGTCTGTGGGTCTCTGTGTGAGTCTGTGGGTCTCTGTGTGAGTCTCCGTGTGAGTCTGTGGGTCTCTGTGTGAGTCTGTGGGTCTCTGTGTGAGTCTGTGGGTCTCTGTGTGGGTCTCTGTGTGAGTCTGTGGGTCTCTGTGTGAGTCTGTGGGTCTCTGTGTGAGTCTGTGGGTCTCCGTGTGAGTCTGTGGGTCTCTGTGTGTGTCTGTGGGTCTCTCTGTGAGTCTGTGGGTCTCTCTGTGAGTCTGTGGGTCTTTGTGTGAGTCTGTGGGTCTCTGTGTGAGTCTGTGGGTCTCCGTGTGAGTCTCCGTGTGAGTCTGTGGGTCTCTGTGTGAGTCTGTGGGTCTCTGTGTGAGTCTGTGGGTCTCTGTGTGAGTCTCTGTGTGAGTCTGTGGGTCTCTGTGTGAGTCTGTGGGTCTCTGTGTGAGTCTGTGGGTCTCTGTGTGGGTCTCTGTGTGAGTCTGTGGGTCTCTGTGTGAGTCTGTGGGTCTCTGTGTGAGTCTGTGGGTCTCCATGTGAGTCTGTGGGTCTCTGTGTGTGTCTGTGGGTCTCTCTGTGAGTCTGTGGGTCTCTCTGTGAGTCTGTGGGTCTCTGTGTGAGTCTGTGGGTCTCTGTGTGAGTCTGTGGGTCTCCGTGTGAGTCTCCGTGTGAGTCTGTGGGTCTCTGTGTGAGTCTGTGGGTCTCCGTGTGAGTCTGTGGGTCTCTGTGTGAGTCTCCGTGTGAGTCTGTGGGTCTCTGTGTGAGTCTGTGGGTCTCTGTGTGAGTCTGTGGGTCTCTGTGTGAGTCTCCGTGTGAGTCTGTGGGTCTCTGTGTGAGTCTGTGGGTCTCTGTGTGAGTCTGTGGGTCTCTGTGTGGGTCTCTGTGTGAGTCTGTGGGTCTCTGTGTGAGTCTGTGGGTCTCTGTGTGAGTCTGTGGGTCTCCATGTGAGTCTGTGGGTCTCTGTGTGTGTCTGTGGGTCTCTCTGTGAGTCTGTGGGTCTCTCTGTGAGTCTGTGGGTCTTTGTGTGAGTCTGTGGGTCTCTGTGTGAGTCTGTGGGTCTCTGTGTGAGTCTCCGTGTGAGTCTGTGGGTCTCTGTGTGAGTCTGTGGGTCTCCGTGTGAGTCTGTGGGTCTCTGTGTGAGTCTGTGGGTCTCTGTGTGAGTCTGTGGGTCTCTGTGTGAGTCTGTGGGTCTCTGTGTGAGTCTGTGGGACTCTGTGTGAGTCCGTGGGTCTCTGTGTGAGTCCGTGGGTCTCTGTGTGAGTCTGGGTCTTTGTGTAAGTCTGTGGGTCTCTGTGTGAGTCTGGGTCTCTGTGTAAGTCTGTGGGTCTCCGTGTGAGTCCGTGGGTCTCTGTGTGAGTCAGTGGGTCTCTGTGTGAGTCTGGGTCTCCGTGTGAGTCTGTGGGTCTCTGTGTGAGTCCGTGGGTCTCTATGTGAGTCTGTGGGTCTCTGTGTGAGTCTGTGGGCCTCCGTGTGAGTCTGTGGGTCTCCGTGTGAGTCTGTGGGTCTCTGTGGTGAGTCTGTGGGTCTCTGTGGTGAGTCTGTGGGTCTCTGTGTGAGTCTGTGGGTCGCTGTGTGAGTCTGTGGGTCTCTGTGGTGAGTCTGTGGGTCTCTCTGTGAGTCCGTGGGTCTCCGTGTGAGTCTGTGGGTCTCTGTGTGAGTCTGTGGGTCTCTGTGTGAGTCTGTGGGTCTCTGTGTGAGTCTCCGTGTGAGTCTGTGGGTCTCTGTGTGAGTCTGTGGGTCTCTGTGTGAGTCTGTGGGTCTCTGTGTGGGTCTCTGTGTGAGTCTGTGGGTCTCTGTGTGAGTCTGTGGGTCTCTGTGTGAGTCTGTGGGTCTCCATGTGAGTCTGTGGGTCTCTGTGTGTGTCTGTGGGTCTCTCTGTGAGTCTGTGGGTCTCTCTGTGAGTCTGTGGGTCTTTGTGTGAGTCTGTGGGTCTCTGTGTGAGTCTGTGGGTCTCTGTGTGAGTCTCCGTGTGAGTCTGTGGGTCTCTGTGTGAGTCTGTGGGTCTCCGTGTGAGTCTGTGGGTCTCTGTGTGAGTCTGTGGGTCTCTGTGTGAGTCTGTGGGTCTCTGTGTGAGTCTGTGGGTCTCTGTGTGAGTCTGTGGGTCTCTGTGTGAGTCCGTGGGTCTCTGTGTGAGTCCGTGGGTCTCTGTGTGAGTCTGGGTCTTTGTGTAAGTCTGTGGGTCTCTGTGTGAGTCTGGGTCTCTGTGTAAGTCTGTGGGTCTCCGTGTGAATCCGTGGGTCTCTGTGTGAGTCAGTGGGTCTCTGTGTGAGTCTGTGGGTCTCCGTGTGAGTCTGTGGGTCTCTGTGTGAGTCCGTGGGTCTCTGTGTGAGTCTGTGGGTCTCTGTGTGAGTCTGTGGGCCTCCGTGTGAGTCTGTGGGTCTCCGTGTGAGTCTGTGGGTCTCTGTGGTGAGTCTGTGGGTCTCTGTGGTGAGTCTGTGGGTCTCTGTGTGAGTCTGTGGGTCGCTGTGTGAGTCTGTGGGTCTCTGTGGTGAGTCTGTGGGTCTCTCTGTGAGTCCGTGGGTCTCCGTGTGAGTCTGTGGGTCTCTGTGTGAGTCTGTGGGTCTCTGTGTGTGTCTGTGGGCCTCTCTGTGAGTCTGTGGGTCTCTCTGTGAGTCTGTGGGTCTTTGTGTGAGTCTGTGGGTCTCTGTGTGAGTCTGTGGGTCTCTGTGTGAGTCTCCGTGTGAGTCTGTGGGTCTCTGTGTGAGTCTGTGGGTCTCTGTGTGAGTCTGTGGGTCTCTGTGTGAGTCTGTGGGTCTCTGTGTGAGTCTGTGGGTCTCTGTGTGACTCTGTGGGTCTCTGTGTGAGTCTGTGGGTCTCTGTGTGAGTCCGTGGGTCTCTGTGTGAGTCCGTGGGTCTCTGTGTGAGTCTGGGTCTTTGTGTAAGTCTGTGGGTCTCTGTGTGAGTCTGGGTCTCTGTGTAAGTCTGTGGGTCTCCGTGTGAGTCCGTGGGTCTCTGTGTGAGTCAGTGGGTCTCTGTGTGAGTCTGTGGGTCTCCGTGTGAGTCTGTGGGTCTCTGTGTGAGTCCGTGGGTCTCTGTGTGAGTCTGTGGGTCTCTGTGTGAGTCTGTGGGCCTCCGTGTGAGTCTGTGGGTCTCCGTGTGAGTCTGTGGGTCTCTGTGGTGAGTCTGTGGGTCTCTGTGGTGAGTCTGTGGGTCTCTGTGTGAGTCTGTGGGTCGCTGTGTGAGTCTGTGGGTCTCTGTGGTGAGTCTGTGGGTCTCTCTGTGAGTCCGTGGGTCTCCGTGTGAGTCTGTGGGTCTCCGTGTGAGTCTGTGGGTCTCTGTGTGAGTCTGTGGGTCTCTGTGTGAGTCCGTGGGTCTCTATGCGAGTCTGTGGGTCTCTGTGTGAGTCTGTGACTCTCTGTGCGAGTCTGTGGGTCTCCGTGTGAGTCTGTGGGTCTCCGTGTGGGTCTCCGTGTGAGTCTGTGGGTCTCTCTGTGAGTCTGTGGGCCTCTCTGTGAGTCTGTGGGTCTCTGTGTGAGTCTGTGGGTCTCTGTGTGAGTCTGTGGGTGCTCCGTGTGAGTCTGTGGGTCTCCGTGTGGGTCTCCGTGTGAGTCTGTGGGTCTCTATGTGAGTCCGTGGGTCTCTGTGTGAGTCTGTGGGTCTCTGTGCGAGTCTGTGGTCTCTGTGTGAGTCTATGGGTCTCTGTGTGAGTCTGTGGGTCTCCGTGTGGGTCTCCGTGTGAGTCTGTGGGTCTCTCTGTGAGTCTGTGAGTCTCTGTGTGAGTCTGTGGGTCTCCGTGTGAGTCTGTGGGTCTCTGTGTGAGTCCGTGGGTCTCCGTGTGGGTCTCCGTGTGAGTCTGTGGGTCTCTCTGTGAGTCTGTGGGTCTCCGTGTGATTCCGTGGGTCTCTATGTGAGTCTGTGGGTCTCTGTGTGAGTCTGTGGGTCTCCGTGTGAGTCCGTGGGTCTCCGTGTGGGTCTCCGTGTGAGTCTGTGGGTCTCTATGTGAGTCCGTGGGTCTCTGTGTGAGTCTGTGGGTCTCTGTGCGAGTCTGTGGGTCTCCGTGTGAGTCCGTGGGTCTCCGTGCGAGTCTGTGGGTCTCTGTGAGTCTGTGGGTCTCTCTGTGAGTCTATGGGATCTCCGTGTGAGTCTGTGGGTCTCTGTGGGTCTCTGCGTGAGTCTGTGGGTGTCTGTGTGAGTCTGTGGGTCTCTGTGTGAGTCTATGGGTCTCTGAGTGAGTCTGTGGCTCTGTGTGAGTCTGTGGGGCTCTGTGTGAGTCTATGGGTCTCTGTATGAGTCTGTGGGTCTCTGTGTGAGTCTGTGGGTCTCTGTGTGAGTCCGTGGGTCTCTGTGTGAGTCCGTGGGTCTCTGTGTGAGTCTGGGTCTTTGTGTAAGTCTGTGGGTCTCTGTGTGAGTCTGGGTCTCTGTGTAAGTCTGTGGGTCTCCGTGTGAGTCCGTGGGTCTCTGTGTGAGTCAGTGGGTCTCTGTGTGAGTCTGGGTCTCCGTGTGAGTCTGTGGGTCTCTGTGTGAGTCCGTGGGTCTCTGTGTGAGTCTGTGGGTCTCTGTGTGAGTCTGTGGGCCTCCGTGTGAGTCTGTGGGTCTCCGTGTGAGTCTGTGGGTCTCTGTGGTGAGTCTGTGGGTCTCTGTGGTGAGTCTGTGGGTCTCTGTGTGAGTCTGTGGGTCGCTGTGTGAGTCTGTGGGTCTCTGTGGTGAGTCTGTGGGTCTCTCTGTGAGTCCGTGGGTCTCCGTGTGAGTCTGTGGGTCTCTGTGTGAGTCTGTGGGTCTCTGTGTGAGTCTGTGGGTCTCTGTGTGAGTCTCCGTGTGAGTCTGTGGGTCTCTGTGTGAGTCTGTGGGTCTCTGTGTGAGTCTGTGGGTCTCTGTGTGGGTCTCTGTGTGAGTCTGTGGGTCTCTGTGTGAGTCTGTGGGTCTCTGTGTGAGTCTGTGGGTCTCCATGTGAGTCTGTGGGTCTCTGTGTGTGTCTGTGGGTCTCTCTGTGAGTCTGTGGGTCTCTCTGTGAGTCTGTGGGTCTCTCTGTGAGTCTGTGGGTCTTTGTGTGAGTCTGTGGGTCTCTGTGTGAGTCTGTGGGTCTCTGTGTGAGTCTCCGTGTGAGTCTGTGGGTCTCTGTGTGAGTCTGTGGGTCTCCGTGTGAGTCTGTGGGTCTCTGTGTGAGTCTGTGGGTCTCTGTGTGAGTCTGTGGGTCTCTGTGTGAGTCTGTGGGTCTCTGTGTGAGTCTGTGGGTCTCTGTGTGAGTCCGTGGGTCTCTGTGTGAGTCCGTGGGTCTCTGTGTGAGTCTGGGTCTTTGTGTAAGTCTGTGGGTCTCTGTGTGAGTCTGGGTCTCTGTGTAAGTCTGTGGGTCTCCGTGTGAGTCCGTGGGTCTCTGTGTGAGTCAGTGGGTCTCTGTGTGAGTCTGTGGGTCTCCGTGTGAGTCTGTGGGTCTCTGTGTGAGTCCGTGGGTCTCTGTGTGAGTCTGTGGGTCTCTGTGTGAGTCTGTGGGTCGCTGTGTGAGTCTGTGGGTCTCTGTGGTGAGTCTGTGGGCCTCTCTGTGAGTCCGTGGGTCTCCGTGTGAGTCTGTGGGTCTCTGTGTGAGTCTGTGGGTCTCTGTGTGTGTCTGTGGGCCTCTCTGTGAGTCTGTGGGTCTCTCTGTGAGTCTGTGGGTCTTTGTGTGAGTCTGTGGGTCTCTGTGTGAGTCTGTGGGTCTCTGTGTGAGTCTCCGTGTGAGTCTGTGGGTCTCTGTGTGAGTCTGTGGGTCTCCGTGTGAGTCTGTGGGTCTCTGTGTGAGTCTGTGGGTCTCTGTGTGAGTCTGTGGGTCTCTGTGTGACTCTGTGGGTCTCTGTGTGAGTCTGTGGGTCTCTGTGTGAGTCCGTGGGTCTCTGTGTGAGTCCGTGGGTCTCTGTGTGAGTCTGGGTCTTTGTGTAAGTCTGTGGGTCTCTGTGTGAGTCTGGGTCTCTGTGTAAGTCTGTGGGTCTCCGTGTGAGTCCGTGGGTCTCTGTGTGAGTCAGTGGGTCTCTGTGTGAGTCTGTGGGTCTCCGTGTGAGTCTGTGGGTCTCTGTGTGAGTCCGTGGGTCTCTGTGTGAGTCTGTGGGTCTCTGTGTGAGTCTGTGGGCCTCCGTGTGAGTCTGTGGGTCTCCGTGTGAGTCTGTGGGTCTCTGTGGTGAGTCTGTGGGTCTCTGTGGTGAGTCTGTGGGTCTCTGTGTGAGTCTGTGGGTCGCTGTGTGAGTCTGTGGGTCTCTGTGGTGAGTCTGTGGGTCTCTCTGTGAGTCCGTGGGTCTCCGTGTGAGTCTGTGGGTCTCCGTGTGAGTCTGTGGGTCTCTGTGTGAGTCTGTGGGTCTCTGTGTGAGTCCGTGGGTCTCTATGTGAGTCTGTGGGTCTCTGTGTGAGTCTGTGACTCTCTGTGCGAGTCTGTGGGTCTCCGTGTGAGTCTGTGGGTCTCCGTGTGGGTCTCCGTGTGAGTCTGTGGGTCTCTCTGTGAGTCTGTGGGCCTCTCTGTGAGTCTGTGGGTCTCTGTGTGAGTCTGTGGGTCTCTGTGTGAGTCTGTGGGTGCTCCGTGTGAGTCTGTGGGTCTCCGTGTGGGTCTCCGTGTGAGTCTGTGGGTCTCTATGTGAGTCCGTGGGTCTCTGTGTGAGTCTGTGGGTCTCTGTGCGAGTCTGTGGTCTCTGTGTGAGTCTATGGGTCTCTGTGTGAGTCGGTGGGTCTCCGTGTGGGTCTCCGTGTGAGTCTGTGGGTCTCTCTGTGAGTCTGTGAGTCTCTGTGTGAGTCTGTGGGTCTCCGTGTGAGTCTGTGGGTCTCTGTGTGAGTCCGTGGGTCTCCGTGTGGGTCTCCGTGTGAGTCTGTGGGTCTCTCTGTGAGTCTGTGGGTCTCCGTGTGATTCCGTGGGTCTCTATGTGAGTCTGTGGGTCTCTGTGTGAGTCTGTGGGTCTCTGTGTGAGTCCGTGGGTCTCCGTGTGGGTCTCCGTGTGAGTCTGTGGGTCTCTATGTGAGTCCGTGGGTCTCTGTGTGAGTCTGTGGGTCTCTGTGCGAGTCTGTGGGTCTCCGTGTGAGTCCGTGGGTCTCCGTGCGAGTCTGTGGGTCTCTGTGAGTCTGTGGGTCTCTCTGTGAGTCTATGGGATCTCCGTGTGAGTCTGTGGGTCTCTGTGGGTCTCTGCGTGAGTCTGTGGGTGTCTGTGTGAGTCTGTGGGTCTCTGTGTGAGTCTATGGGTCTCTGAGTGAGTCTGTGGCTCTGTGTGAGTCTGTGGGGCTCTGTGTGAGTCTATGGGTCTCTGTATGAGTCTGTGGGTCTCTGTGTGAGTCTGTGGGTCTCTCTGTGAGTCTGTGGGTCTCTGTGTGAGTCTATGGGTCTCTGTGTCAGTCTGTGGGGTCTCCGTGTGAGTCTGTGGGTCTCTGAGTGAGTCTGTGGCTCTCTGTGTGAGTCTGGGTCTCTGAGTGAGTCTATGACTCTCTGTGTTAGTCTATGACTCTCTGTGTGAGTCTATGACTCTCTGTGTGAGTCTATGACTCTCTACGTGAGTCTGTGGCTCTCTGTGTGAGTCTATGGCTCTCCGTGTGAGTCTATGACTCTCCGTGTGAGTCTGTGGCTCTCTGAGTGAGTCTGGCTCTCTGTGTGAGTCTGTGGGTCTCTGTGTGAGTCTATGGCTCTCTGTGTGAGTCTGGCTCTCTGTGTGAGTCTATGGCTCTGAGTGAGTCTATGGCTCTCCGAGTGAGTCTATGGCTCTCCGTGTGAGTCTATGGCTCTCTGAGTGAGTGTATGGCTCTCTGAGTGAGTGTATGGCTCTGAGTGAGTCTATGGCTCTCTGAGTGAGTCTATGGTTCTCTGAGTGAGTCTATGGCTCTCTGTGCGAGTCTATGGCTCTCTAAGTGAGTATATGGCTCTCTGTGTGAGTCTATGGCTCTCCGAGTGAGTCTGTGGCTCTCTGTGTGAGTAGTCTGTGTCTCTCTGTGTGAGTCTATGGGTCTCTGTGTGAGTCTATGGCTCTCTGAGTGAGTCTATGGCCCTCTGTGTGAGTCTATGGCTCTCTGAGTCTATGGCTCTCTGAGTGAGTCTATGACTCTCCGAGTGAGTCTATGACTCTCTGTGTGAGTCTATGGCTCCGTGTGAGTCAGTGGGTCTCTGTGTGAGTCTATGGCTCTCTGTGTGAGTCTATGGCTCTGAGTGAGTCTGTGTCTCTCTGTGTGAGTCTATGGCTCTCCGTGTGAGTCTATGGCTCTCTGAGTGAGTCTATGGCTCTGTGTGAGTCTATGGCTCTGTGTGAGTCTATGGCTCTCTGAGTGAGTCTATGACTCTGTGTGAGTCTATGTTTCTGTGTGAGTCTATGACTCTCTGAGTAAGTCTATGGCTCTCTGAGTGAGTCTATGGCTCTCTGAGTGAGTCTATGGCTCTGTGTGAGTCTATGACTCTCTGAGTGAGTTTATGGCTCTCCGAGTGAGTCTATGGCTCTCTGTGTGAGTCTGTCTCTCTGTGTGAGTCTATGGCTCTCTGAGTGAGTCTATGGCTCTCTGTGTGAGTCTATGGCTCTCTGTGTGAGTCTATGGCTCTGAGTGAGTCCGGCTCTCTGAGTGAGTCCGGCTCTCTGAGTGAGTCTATGACTCTCTGTGTGAGTCTATGACTCTCTGTGTGAGTCTATGGCTCTGTGTGAGTCTATGACTCTCTGTGTGAGTCTATGACTCTCTGTGTGAGTCTATGGCTCTCTGAGTGAGTCTATGGCCCTCTCAGTGAGTCTATGACTCTCTGTGTGAGTCTATGACTCTCCGAGTGAGTCTATGGCTCTGTGTGAGTCTATGGCTCTGAGTGAGTCTAAGACTCTCTGAGTGAGTCTATGACTCTCTGAGTGAGTCTATGGCTCTCTGAGTGAGTCTATGGCTCTCCGAGTGAGTCTATGACTCTCCGTGTGAGTCTATGACTCTCCGAGTGAGTCTATGGCTCTCTGTGTGAGTCTATGGCTCTCTGAGCGAGTCTATGGCTCTCTGAGCGAGTCTGGCTCTCTGAGTGAGTCTATGACTCTCTGTGTGAGTGTATGGCTCTGAGTGAGTCTATGGCTCTCTGAGTGAGTCTATGGCTCTCTGAGTGAGTCTATGACTCTCCGTGTGAGTCTATGACTCTCCGAGTGAGTCTATGGCTCTGTGTGAGTCTATGACTCTCTGTGTGAGTCTATGGCTCTCTCGGTGGGGAGCGATAGTGTAGCGGTTAGCGCGCTGCGCTATGAACCTGGCGACACGAGTTCGATTCCCGCTCACGGCCAACACCAGTGACGATTATCTGAACCGGTCCCGGGCCTCCCCTAGGTCGACTCAGCCTCAAATGAGTACCTGGTGCGGTAAACATCGCCACTGGGGAGACAAAGGCGGTCGAGCGTGGTGCTGGCCACCCACACCCTCGTGTACCGTTCCGGCCTTCATAGGTGCTCGCTAACAGCACTTGCCCCTACAGTCTGTTAAGGCTATATGGGGGATCTTTGTCTTTATCTTTGTGCATGTGTGTGCGTGTGTACAGGTGTGTGTGCATGTGTACAGGTGTGTGTGCGTGTGTGTGTGCGTGTGTACAGGTGTGTGTACAGGTGTGTGTGCGTGTGTACAGGTGTGTGTGTGTACAGGTGTGTGTGCATGTGTGTGCGTGTGTACAGGTGTGTGTGCGTGTGTACAGGTGTGTGTACATGTGTGTGCGTGTGTACAGGTGTGTGTACATGTGTGTGCAGGTGTGTGTACATGTGTGTGCGTGTGTACAGGTGTGTGTGCGTGTGTACAGGTGTGTGTGCGTGTGTACAGGTGTGTGTCTGTGTGTACAGGTGTGTGTGTACAGGTGTGTGTGTACAGGTGTGTGTACATGTGTGTGCGTGTGTACAGGTGTGTGTGCGTGTGTGTGCGTGTGTACAGGTATGTGTACAGGTGTGTGTACAGGTGTGTACAGGTGTGTGTACATGTGTTTGCGTGTGTACAGGTGTGTGTGCGTGTGTGTGCGTGTGTACAGGTGTGTGTGCGTGTGTGTGCGTGTGTACAGGTGTGTGTGCGTGTGTGTGCGTGTGTACAGGTGTGTGTGCGTGTGTGTGCGTGTGTACAGGTGTATGTGCGTGTGTGTGCGTGTGTACAGGTGTATGTGCGTGTGTGTTTGTGAGTGCACAGGTGTGTGTGTGTGTGCGTGCGTGTGTACAGGTGTGTGTGCATGTGTGTGCGTGTGTGTGTGCGTGTGTACAGGTGTGTGTGCGTGTGTACAGGTGTGTGTGCGTGTGTACAGGTGTGTGTGCGTGTGTACAGGTGTGTGTGCGTGTGTACAGGTGTGTGTGCGTGTGTACAGGTGTGTGTGCGTGTGTACAGGTGTGTGTGCGTGTGTACAGGTGTGTGTGCGTGTGTGTTTGTGAGTGTACAGGTGTGTGTGCGTGTGTGTTTGTGAGTGTACAGGTGTGTGTGCGTGTGTGTTTGTGAGTGTACAGGTGTGTGTGCGTGTGTGTTTGTGAGTGTACAGGTGTGTGTGCGTGTGTGTTTGTGAGTGAGCTGGCTTTAGCCTGCATGCCCAGCCACCGCATGCCTAAACAGCTTTTGTTCGGCCGGATCGAGGGGGCTAAACGGGCGCAGCACGGGCTAGAGAAGAGATGGAGTGATGTGGTACAGGAGGACGTGGAGCTGAGTGGACTTGCCGATGACTGGTACCAGCGGTGTCAAGATCGTCCTCTGTGGAGGAGGCTCGTGAAGGACGCTACTGGGCAGTTGGAGGCAGTCGCCCTCCAACAACAACGGAGGGCCGGATGGCTAAGGCCCAGTAGGGGGCACAGGTGGTGCATCAGCCACTCATCTCAGTCAGTGGACCCGTGGCACCTGGGTCTGCCCCGTGACCTCCTGCCGGCGGGCGTTCGACACTTCACGTGGCCTCAGGGTGCACATAGCCTGGCACAGGCACCTTGGTGACGTCACCGCCGCTTAGTGCCAAATTGCCGTTGTTGTTGTTGCTGTTGTGAACGATTCCCGCTCGCGGCCAACACCGGCGACGACTCTCCGAACCGGCGCTGGGCCTCCCCTAGGGTCGACTAGGCCTCATGAGTACCCGGTGCGACGCGTGAACATCGCCAGGCGTGGCTTCGGCCCACCCACCCCCTCGCGTGCCGTGCCGGCGCTCGCAGGTGCCACTCGCCGGCAGCACTTGCCCCAACAGTCCGTTAGCGGCTACACGGGGGGATCTTTGTCGTTGTGCGCGAGCGTGAAGGCCACGGGGGGGAGGGTGGATCGTCCTCGTGTCTGCGTGCGGTCCTCCCTTGCGCCCCGGGGCGTGCAGAATGATGACGGAGGTGTCAATCGTGGAGGCGTACGACGCCCACCTCTTCGGCAGCCTCGTCCAGGAGGAGGATGAAGACCGGGACCTGGCACGCGCCCTCACGGCTGGCAGGCTCGCGGTGGGGCGACGACGAGACGCTGGGGAGCACGCGGGGGTCACGTGGGGTCACGGGGAGGGAGACGCTGGGAGCACGTGGGGTCACGTGGGGTCACGTGGGGTCATGTGGGGTCACGTGGGGTCACGGGGAGGGAGACGCTGGGAGGGAGACGCTGGGAGGGAGACGCTGGGAGGGAGACGCTGAGAGGGAGACTCTGGGAGGGAGACGCTGGGAGGGAGACTCTGGGAGGGAGACGCTGGGAGCACGTGGGGTCGTGGGGAGGGAGACGCTGGGAGCACGTGGGGTCACGTGGGGTCATGTGGGGTCACGTGGGGTCACGGGGAGGGAGACGCTGGGAGCACGTGGGGTCACGTGGGGTCACGTTGGGTCACGTGGGGTCACGGGGAGGGAGACACTGAGAGGGAGACGCTGGGAGGGAGACACTGGGAGGGAAACGCTGGGAGGGAGACACTGGGAGGGAGACACGTGTTTGTGTGTGTGTGTGGTGATCCCTTCACTACAAATCTTCACGTCGTGCTCCTCTAACCCCTGCCCCCCCCCAGGTGATCGCTGCCAGGGCCCCCCCCTCCACGGCACCGGAGGGCCTCCCGCTGGGCAGCGGCGGCGAGCCGGCCAGCCTGGGGCACATCAAGGTGGGGGCCACCAGCTGGGGTGGGGCCACCAGCTGGGGTGGGGCCACCAGCTGGGGTGGGGCCACCAGCTGGGGTGGGGCCACCAGCTGGGCTGGGGCCACCAGCTGGGGTGGGGCCACCAGCTGGGGTGGGGCCACCAGCTGGGCTGGGGCCACCAGCTGGGGTGGGGCCACCAGCTGGGGTCGGGCCACCAGCTGGGCTGGGGCCACCAGCTGGGGTGGGGCCACCAGCTGGGGTGGGGCCACCAGCTGGGGTGGGGCCACCAGCTGGGGTGGGGCCACCAGCTGGGGTGGGGCCACCAGCTCCCAGCCAGCACCGCCGGGGGGGGGGGGGGGGGGGCGCCTCTCGCAGTGTTGTTGTTGACGATGACGACGTTGTTGTTGTTGTTGACGATGACGACGTTGTTGTTGTTGACGATGACGACGTTGTTGTTGTTGTTGTTGACGATGACGACGTTGTTGTTGACGATGACGACGACGACGTTGTTGTTGATGACGACGTTATTGTTGTTGACGACGTTGTTGTTGTTGACGTTGTTGTTGACGACGACGACGTTGTTGTTGTTGACGTTGTTGTTGTTGACGACGTTGTTGTTGTTGACGACGTTGTTGTTGTTGTTGACGTTGTTGTTGACGTTGTTATTGTTGTTGTTGACGTTGTTGTTATTGTTGTTGACGTTGTTTATGTTGTTGACGTTGTTGTTGACGTTGTTGTTGATGTTGTTGACGTTGTTGTTGACGTTGTTGTTGTTGACGTTGTTATTGTTGACGTTGTTGTTGACGTTGTTGTTGTTGACGTTGTTGTTGTTGACGTTGTTGTTGTTGACGTTGTTTATGTTGTTGACGTTGTTGTTGTTGTTGACGTTGTTGTTGCTGACGTGTGCCAGGAGTCGGCTCTGCGCCTCTCGGCGCTGAACCTTCGCCTGGAGCAGGAGAACGACGACCTCGCCCGGCAGATCCTGCGTGACAAGGCCTCACTGCGGGCCCAGCTCGACCTAGTGAGGCTCACCACATCGCTCACCACCTCGCTCACCTACTCACCACCTCGCTCACCTACTCACCTACTCACCACCTCGCTCACCTACTCGCTCACCACCTCGCTCACCTACTCACCACCTCGCTCACCTACTCACCTACTCACCACCTCGCTCACCTACTCACCTACTCACCACCTCGCTCACAACATCACTCACCTACTCACCACCTCGCTCACCACATCACTCACCTACTCACCACCTCGCTCACCTACTCACCTACTCACCACCTCGCTCACCACATCACTCACCTACTCACCACCTCGCTCACCTACTCACCTACTCACCACCTCGCTCACCTACTCACCTACTCACCACCTCGCTCACCTACTCACCTACTCACCACCTCGCTCACCTACTCGCTCACCACATCACTCACCTACTCACCACCTCGCTCACCTACTCACCTACTCACCACCTCGCTCACCTACTCACCTACTCACCACCTCGCTCACAACATCACTCACCTACTCACCACCTCGCTCACCACATCACTCACCTACTCACCACCTCGCTCACCTACTCACCTACTCACCACCTCGCTCACCACATCACTCACCTACTCACCACCTCGCTCACCTACTCACCTACTCACCACCTCGCTCACCTACTCACCACCTCGCTCACCTACTCACCTACTCACCACCTCGCTCACCTACTCACCACCTCGCTCACCACATCACTCACCTACTCACCACCTCGCTCACCTACTCACCTACTCACCACCTCGCTCACCTACTCACCACCTCGCTCACCACATCACTCACCTACTCACCACCTCGCTCACCTACTCACCTACTCACCACCTCGCTCACCTACTCGCTCACCACCTCGCTCACCTACTCACCACCTCGCTCACCACCTCGCTCACCACCTCACTCACCACATCGCTCACCTACTCACCTACTCACTACCTCGCTCACCTACTTGCTCATCTACTCGCTCACCACCTCGTTCACCTACTCACCACCTCGCTCACTACCTCGCTTACCACATCGCTCACCTACTCACCACCTCGCTCACCTACTCACCACCTCGCTCACCTACTCACCTACTCACCAACTCGCTCACCTACTCACCTACTCACCACCTCGCTCACCTACTCACCTACTCACCACCTCGCTCACCTACTCGCTCACCACCTCGCTCACCTACTCACCACCTACTCACCACCTCACTCACCTACTCACCTACTCACCTACTCACCACCTCGCTCACCTACTCGCTCACCACCTTGCTCACCACCTCGCTCACCTACTCACCTACTCGCTCACCTACTTGCTCTACCCTCACCTTCTCACCACCTCACTCACCTACTCGCTCACCTACTCGCTCACCTACTCGCTCACCACCTCGCTCACCACCTCGCTCACCACCTCGCTCACCACTTCGCTCAAGGACTCACCTACTTGCTCACCTACTTGCTCACCTACTTGCTCTACCCTCACCCTCTCACCACCTCACTCACCTACTCGCTCACCTACTCGCTCACCACCTCGCTCACGACTTTGCTCACCACTTCGCTCAAGGACTCACCTACTTGCTCACCTACTCGCTCACCTACTCGCTCACCACCTCGCTCACAACTTCGCTCAAGGACTCACCTACTTGCTCACCTACTTGCTCACCTACTCGCTCACCTACTCGCCTACTTGCTCACCAACTGACTCTCCTACTCGCTCACCTAATCGCTCACCTACTCGCTCACCTACTCACTCACCTACTCACCTACTCACCTACTCACCTACTCACTCATCTAACCACTCACTTACTCACCCACCTACTAGCTCACCTACTCACTCACCTAACCACTCACCTAATCACTCACCTAATCACTCACCTACTCACTCAACTACTCACTTTCTTACTCACTCACAGACTCGCCTACTCTCTCACTACCTCGCTTAACTACTCAGATACTCACCTGCCTACTCACCCACCTACTAGCTCACCTACTCACCCACCTACTTACCCGCCTACTCACCCGCCTACTCACCCACCTACTCACCCGCCTACTCACCCATCTACTAGCTCACCTACTCACCCGCCTACTCACCCACCTACTCACCCGCCTACTCACCCACCTACTCACCCACCTACTAGCTCACTTACTCGCCCACCTACTCACTCACCTAATCACTCAGTAACTCACCCACCTACTAGCTCACCTACTCACTCACCTAATCACTCACCTACTCACTCACCTACTCACTCACCTAATCACTCACTAATCACTCACCTACTCACTCACCTACTCACTTTCTTACTCGCTCACAGACTCACCTACTCTCTCACCACCTCGCTTAACTACTCAGATACTCACCTGCCTACTCACCCACCTATTCGCCCACCTACTCACCCACCTACTCACCCACCTACTCACCCGCCTACTCACCCGCCTACTCACCCACCTACTAGCTCACCTACTCACCCGCCTACTCACCCGCCTACTCACCCACCTACTAGCTCACCTACTCGCCCACCTACTCACTCACCTAATCACTCAGTAACTCACCCACCTACTAGCTCACCTACTCACTCACTTAATCACTCACCTACTCACTCACCTACTCACTCACCTAATCACTCACCTAATCACTCACCTACTCACTCACCTACTCACTTTCTTACTCGCTCACAGACTCGCCCTTATCTCTCACCACCTCGCTTAACTACTCAGATACTCACCCGCCTACTCACCCACCTACTCACCCACATACTTACCCACCTACTCACCCGCCTACTAGCTCACCTACTCACCCGCCTACTCACCCGCCTACTCACCCGCCTACTCACCCACCTACAAGCTCACCTACTCACCCGCCTACTCACCCACCTACTCACCCACCTACTAGCTCACCTACTCACCCGCCTACTCACCCGCCTACTCGCCTACCTACTAGCTCACCTACTAACCCACATACTTACCCACCTACTCACCCACCTACTAGCTCACCTACTAACCCACCTACTAGCTCACCTACTAACGCACCTACTAGCTCACCTACTAACCCACATGCTTACCCACCTACTCACCCACCTACTAGCTCACCTACTCACCCACCTACTCACCCACCTACTCACCCACCTACTAGCTCATCTACTCACCCACCTACTAGCTCACCTACTAACCCACCTACTAGCTCACCTACTCACCCGCCTACTCACCGACCTACTAGCTCACCTACTCACCCATCTACTAGCTCACCTACTCACCCACCTACTAGCTCGCCTACTCACCCGCCTACTCACCCGCCTACTCACCCGCCTACTCACCCACCTACTTATCTCACCTACTCACCCACCTACTAGCTCACCTCCTCAGCCACCTACTCGCCCACCTACTCACCCACCTACTCACCCACCTACTCACCCACATACTTACCCACCTACTCACCCACCTACTCACCCACCTACTAGCTCACCTACTCACCCGCCTACTCACCCGCCTACTCACCCACCTACTCACCCACCTACTCACCCACCTACTAGCTCACCTACTCACCCACCTACTAGCTCACCTACTCGCCCACCTACTCACTCACCTAATCACTCAGTAACTCACCCACCTACTAGCTCACCTACTCACTCACCTAATCCCTCACCTACTCACTCACCTACTCACTCACCTAATCACTCACCTAATCGCTCACCTACTCACTCACCTACTCACTTTCTTACTCGCTCACAGACTCGCCCTTATCTCTCACCACCTCGCTTAACTACTCAGATACTCACCTGTCTACTCACCCACCTACTCACCCACCTACTCACCCACCTACTTACCCACCTACTCACCCGCCTACTAGCTCACCTAATCACCCGCCTACTCACCCGCCTACTCACCCACCTACTAGCTCACCTACTCACCCACCTACTCACCCGCCTACTCACCTACCTACTAGCTCACCTACTTACCCACATACTTACCCACCTACTCACCCACCTACTAGCTCACCTACTCACCCACCTACTCACCTGCCTACTTACCCACCTACTAGCTCACCTACTAACCCACCTACTAGCTCACCTACTAACCCACCTACTAGCTCACCTACTAACCCACCTACTAGCTCACCTACTCACCCACCTACTCACCCACCTACTCACCCGCCTACTAGCTCACCTACTCACCCACCTACTAGCTCACCTACTCACCCACCTACTAGCTCACCTACTAACCCACCTACTAGCTCACCTACTCACCCGCCTACTCACCCACCTACTAGCTCACCTACTCACCCACCTACTAGCTCACCTACTAACCCACCTACTAGCTCACCTACTCACCCACCTACTAGCTCACCTACTAACCCACCTACTAGCTCACCTACTCACCCGCCTACTCACCCACCTACTAGCTCACCTACTCACCCACCTACTAGCTCACCTACTCACCCACCTACTAGCTCACCTACTAACCCACCTACTAGCTCACCTACTCACCCACCTACTAGCTCACCTACTCACCCGCCTACTAGCTCACCTACTCACCCACCTACTAGCTCACCTACTCACCCACCTACTAGCTCACCTACTAACCCACCTACTAGCTCACCTACTCACCCGCCTACTCACCCACCTACTAGCTCACCTACTCACCCACCTACTAGCTCACCTACTCACCCACCTACTAGCTCACCTACTAACCCACCTACTAGCTCACCTACTCACCCGCCTACTCACCCACCTACTAGCTCACCTACTCACCCACCTACTAGCTCACCTACTCACCCACCTACTAGCTCACCTACTAACCCACCTACTAGCTCACCTACTCACCCGCCTACTCACCCACCTACTAGCTCACCTACTCACCCACCTACTAGCTCACCTACTCACCCACCTACTAGCTCACCTACTAACCCACCTACTAGCTCACCTACTCACCCGCCTACTCACCCACCTACTAGCTCACCTACTCACCCACCTACTAGCTCACCTACTCACCCACCTACTAGCTCACCTACTAACCCACCTACTAGCTCACCTACTCACCCACCTACTAGCTCACCTACTCACCCGCCTACTAGCTCACCTACTCACCCACCTACTAGCTCACCTACTCACCCACCTACTAGCTCACCTACTAACCCACCTACTAGCTCACCTACTCACCCGCCTACTCACCCACCTACTAGCTCACCTACTCACCCACCTACTAGCTCACCTACTCACCCACCTACTAGCTCACCTACTAACCCACCTACTAGCTCACCTACTCACCCGCCTACTCACCCACCTACTAGCTCACCTACTCACCCATCTACTAGCTCGCCTACTCACCCGCCTACTCACCCGCCTACTCACCCACCTACTAGCTCACCTACTCACCCACCTACTAGCTCACATACTCACCCGCCTACTCACCCGCCTACTCACCCGCCTACTAGCTCACCTACTCACCCACCTACTAGCTCACCTACTAACCCACCTACTAGCTCACCTACTCACCCACCTACTAGCTCACATACTCACCCGCCTACTCACCCGCCTACTCACCCGCCTACTCACCCACCTACTCACCCACCTACTCACCCGCCTACTAGCTCACCTACTAGCTGACCTACTCACCCACCTACTCACCCGCCTACTAGCTCACCTACTCGCCTACTCACCCAGCCACTCGCTCAGCTCACCTCGCTCTTACTCACCCATTCACCCAGCCACTCGCTCACCCAGCCACTCGCTCACCCCGCCACTCGCTGGCTTCATCACTCACCTACCCAGTCATCCACTGCTCACCCAATCACCAACTCACTATTGCGCATGGTGTGTCTCCGTGCCTTGTTTATCACTGTGTCTCCCCCCGTGTCTCCCCCCGTGTCTCGCCCCGTGTCTCCCCACGTGTCTCTCCCCGTGTCCCCCCCCCGTGTCTCCCCACGTGTCTCCCCCGTGTCTCGCCCCGTGTCTCCCCCCAAGGTGGAGAGCCGGGTGGAATTGCTGACTCAGCAGCTGCAGCTGTTGGGCGTGAGTCTCAAGGAGACAGAAGAGGAGAAGAGACGCGCGGACACGGAGACAACACAGGTTGGGGGGGAGACACGGGGGGAGACGTGGGGGGAGACACGGGGGGAGACATGGGGGAGACACGGGGGGAGACACGGGGGGAGACACGGGGGGAGAAGTGGGGGAGACACGGGGGGAGACACGGGGGGAGACGCGGGGAGAGACACGGGGGGAGACACGGGGGGAGACGCGGGGAGAGACACGGGGGGAGACACGGGGGGAGACACGGGGGGAGACACGGGGGGAGACACGGAGAGACACGGGGGGAGACACGGGGGGAGACACGGGGAGAGACACGGGGGGAGACACGGGGGGAGACACGGGGGGAGACGTGGGGGAGACACGGGGGGAGACGCGGGGAGAGACACGGGGGGAGACACGGGGGGAGACGCGGGGAGAGACACGGGGGGAGACACGGGGGGAGACACGGGTTGGCCCCTTCACTCGGTGTTCCTCCAACCCCCCCAACCCCCCGTCCCCCCCGGCCCCACAGCTGAAGGAGGTGTGCAGGAGGGAGTTGAGCAGCGTGGAGCGAGTGACCATCGCCAACCACGACGCCATCGCCACCCACAAGCAGGTGACTCCTAGAGCCTAGAGCCTGGGTTCGAGCTCTGGGTCTGGGTGTCTCTCTGTAGGATCACAATGGCCGTGTCAGAGACACTGAGAGCCTCGGTTCAAGCCCTGAGTCTGGGTGTCTCTCTCTCTCTGTGGGTTCATAATGGCCGTGTCGGAGACACTGAGAGTCTGGGTTCGAGCCCTGGGTCTGGGTGTGTCTCTCTCTCAGTGGGTTCACAATGGCCGTGTCAGAGACACTGAGAGCCTGGGTTCAAGCCCTGGTGTCTCTCTCTGTAGGATCACGATGGCTGTGTCGGAGACACCGAGAGCCTGGGTTCAAGCCCTGGGTCTGGGTGTCTCTCTCCCAGGGGGTTTATAATGGCCACTGGGAGATTTCAGCTGCCTGTGGTTAAATTTGGTTCTCAGATGGTCGCCAGGGACTCGCACTGAGACCCACGGACTTCCATCAAGATCACATTGATCTTCATCCATCAGTGGATAGACCATGGTGTTGGTGGTGGTGATGATGATGATGATGGTGGTTGTGATGATGATGATGGTGGTGGTGGTGGTGGTGATGATGATGATGATGGTGGTGGTGGTGGTGATGATGATGGTGGTGGTGGTGGTGGTGATGATGATGGTGGTGGTGGTGATGATGATGATGGTGGTGGTGGTGGTGATGATGGTGATGGTGGTGATGGTGATGATGGTGATGATGGTGATGATGATGGTGATGATGACGGTGATGATGATGATGGTGCTGATGGTGTCCACAGATGAGCTCCAGACTGAGCGCTCAGCTGGAGGAGCTCTCTGAAGTCGGACGGAGGACCATGGACCTCGTGCGGGTGAGTGGTCATCACGGCCCTGCCCTCTCCCTATTCCTCCACAGCGCCAAGCGGCCAGCAACAATGAGCACTGTGCTGAGAGCGTTAGAGGGCCGTGCGCTGCTGTGGTGGTTGCGGTTGTGTGGGGAGTGGTGGCGCAGCGGTTAGCGCGCTACGGACCTGGCTACGACCCGAGTTCGATTCCCGCTCACGGCCAACACCGGCGACGATTTTCTGAACCGGTCGCGGGCCTCCCCCTAGGTCGACTCGGCCTCAAATGAGTAACCCGGTGCGGTGTGCAGTGAACATCGCCAGCACTGGGGAGACAAAGGCGGCCGGGCGTGGTGCTGGCCACCCACCCCCTCGTGTGCCACAGTGCCGGCAGCCTTCACAGCTGCTGCTACTCGCTAGCAGCACTTGCCCCTACAGTCTGTCACAGGCTACACGGGGGAGCTTTGTCTTTGTGTGTTGACTCAATGCGGGGGTCGCGCTGTGGGAGACAGAGGGGCGGGAGCCACGTGCGAGATGAGAACAACCACAACCACAACAACAACCACCACAACAACCACAACCAGGACCACCACCACCACAACCAGGACCACAACAACCACCACCACCACCACCACACAACCAGGACCACAACAACCACCACCACCACAACCACAACCACCACCACAACCACCACCACAACCACCACCATCCCCACCACCAGCACCACCACCACAACCACCACCACCACAACCACCACCACCAGCACCACCAGCACCACAACCACCACCACCACCCCCACCACCCCCACCACCTCCACCACCACCAACACCACCAACACCACCCCCACCACCACCACCACAACCATCACCACCACCATCACCACCACCACAACCACCACAACCACCACCACCAGCACCACCAGCACCACAACCACCACCACCACCACCCCCACCACCCCCACCACCTCCACCACCACCAACACCACCAACACCACCCCCACCACCACCACCACAACCATCACCACCACCAACACCATCACCAC
The DNA here is from genome assembly GCF_010993605.1 of Petromyzon marinus. Classification (NCBI taxonomy): domain Eukaryota; kingdom Metazoa; phylum Chordata; class Hyperoartia; order Petromyzontiformes; family Petromyzontidae; genus Petromyzon; species Petromyzon marinus. The sequence continues at coordinate 1,995,824 of NC_046142.1, read as the reverse complement.
CAACACAACCATCATCACCACCAACACCACCACCAACACCACCACCACCGAGAAGGAGACGGAGCGACGGAATCCACCGCTCCGTGAAGTTCGTTTGCGACTCTGACCCCCCCTCGCCCCCCCCCTCGCCCCCTCACCCCCCCCCCCGTGTATCCAGAGTCGGTCCCAGGCGTGTGGGCGTTGTCCAGCCCTGCTCAGTGACCTACTGAAGCAGCAGCGGCAGCGGCGGCGGCATTCTGTGTCCCAGACCTCGTCCACTTCCCACCCAGTTGAAATCCCCGACGAGGCTCTGGAGGAGGTGGAGCAGGTGGAGGAGGTGGAGCAGGTGGAGCAGGTGGAGGAGGTGGAGCAGGTGGAGCAGGTGGAGCGAGGCTCCTCGAGTGAGCCACAGGAAGATGAAGACGTCGCGCTCCAACCCCGCAGCGACGAGGTGGTGGAGGTGGTGGAGGTGGTGGAGGTGGTGGTGGAGGTTGACTGCTCGGTGGAGCCGCTGGGAAAGAGCATCTCGGCTGGATCCCTGAACAAGGAGGAGGTGGACGAGGTGGTAGTGGGCGAGCTGGTGGTGGACAAGGTGGTGGTGGACAAGGTGGTGGTGGATGAGGTGGTGGTGGACGAGCTGGTGGTGGACGAGCTGGTGGTGGACGAGAAGGAGGTGGACGAGGTGGTGGTGGACAAGGAGGAGGTGGACGAGCTGGTGGTGGATGAGGAGGAGGTGGACGAGGAGGAGATGGACAAGGAGGAGGTGGACGAGGTGGTGGTGGACGAGGAGGAGGTGGACGGAGACGCGTTGAGGAGCAGGCTCGAGGCCGTGCAGCGGGAGTTGGTTGCCTCCAAGCTGAAGCTCGTGCAGGCCGAGTGCACGATCCAGGCGAGTGGTCAGGCTTGGGGGGGGCGGCACCAGGCCTCGGCCGTGACCGTCTGCCCGCTGCGGCTTCGGGGCGGCCGGCGCTGGCAGAGAAGCTCCCTTGGGTTCGACTCCCGGACTGAGTGCTGCCTCTCTCTCTCTCTCTTCGTGTGTGTGGAGTTTGTGTGATCTCTACTCCTCTTCTACAGAGTGTGTGGAGTTTGTGTGATCTCTACTCCTGGTCTACAGAGTGGGTGGAGTTTGTGTGATCTCTACTCCTGGTCTACAGAGTGGGTGGAGTTTGTGTGATCTCTACTCCTGGTCTACAGAGTGTGTGGAGTTTGTGGGATCTCTACTCCTGTTCTACAGAGTGTGTGGAGTTTGTGTGATCTCTACTCCTGGTCTACAGAGTGTGTGGAGTTTGTGTGATCTCTACTCCTGGTCTACAGAGTGTGTGGAGTTTGTGTGATCTCTACTCCTCTTCTACAGAGTGTGTGGAGTTTGTGTGATCTCTACTCCTGGTCTACAGAGTGGGTGGAGTTTGTGTGATCTCTACTCCTCTTCTACAGAGTGTGTGGAGTTTGTGTGATCTCTACCCCTGGTCTACAGAGTGTGTGGAGTTTGTGTGATCTCTACTCCTGGTCTACAGAGTGGGTGGAGTTTGTGTGATCTCTACTCCTGGTCTACAGAGTGTGTGGAGTTTGTGTGATCTCTACTCCTGGTCTACAGAGTGGGTGGAGTTTGTGTGATCTCTACTCCTCTTCTACAGAGTGTGTGGAGTTTGTGTGATCTCTACCCCTGGTCTACAGAGTGTGTGGAGTTTGTGTGATCTCTACTCCTGGTCTACAGAGTGGGTGGAGTTTGTGTGATCTCTACTCCTGGTCTACAGAGTGTGTGGAGTTTGTGTGATCTCTACTCCTGGTCTACAGAGTGAGTGAGTGGAGTTTGTGTGATCTCTACTCCTGTTCTACATAGTGAGTGAGTGAGTGGAGTTTGTGTGATCTCTACTCCTGGTCTACAGAGTGAGTGGAGTTTGTGTGTTCTACCCCTGTTCTACAGAGTGAGTAAGTGGAGTTTGTGTGATCTCCCCCTGTTCTACAGAGTGAGTGAGTGGAGTTTGTGTGATCTCCCCCTGTTCTACAGAGTGAGTGAGTGGAATTTGTGTGATCTCCCCCTGTTCTACAGAGTGAGTGAGTGGAGTTTGTGTGATCTCTACTCCTGTTCTACATAGTGAGTGAGTGAGTGGAGTTTGTGTGATCTCTACTCCTGGTCTACAGAGTGAGTGGAGTTTGTGTGTTCTACCCCTGTTCTACAGAGTGAGAGTGAGTGGAGTTTGTGTGATCTACCCCTGTTCTACAGAGCGAGTGAGTGGAGTTTGTATGTTCTACACCTGTTCTACAGAGTGAGTGAGTGAAGTTTGTGTGATCTCCCCCTGTTCTACAGAGTGAGTGAGTGGAATTTGTGTGATCTCCCCCTGTTCTACAGAGTGAGTGAGTGGAGTTTGTGTGATCTCCCCCTGTTCTACAGAGTAAGTGAGTGGCGTTTGTGCGATCTCTACTCCTGGTCTACAGAGTGAGTGAGTGGAGTTTGTATGATCTCCCCCTGTTCTACAGAGTGAGAGTGAGTGGAGTGTGTGTGTCCTACCCCTGTTCTACAGAGTGAGTGAGTGGAGTTTGTGTGATCTCCCCCTGTTCTACAGAGTGAGTGAGTGGAGTTTGTGTGTTCTACTCCTGTTCTACAGAGTGAGTGAGTGGAGTTTGTGTGATCTCCCCCTGTTCTACAGAGTGAATGAGTGGAATTTGTGTGATCTCCCCCTGTTCTACAGAGTGAGTGAGTGGAGTTTGTGTGATCTCCCCCTGTTCTACAGAGTAAGTGAGTGGAGTTTGTGTGATCTCCCCCTGTTCTACAGTGAGTGAGTGGAGTTTGTGTGATCTACCCCTGTTCTACAGAGTGGAGTTTGTGTGATCTCCCCCTGTTCTAGAGTGAGTGAGTGGTGAGTGAGTGAGTGGTGTGTGAATGAGTGAGTGGTGTGTGTGTGTTCTCCCCTCTGTTCCACAGTGAGTGTGAGCGAGTGTGACGGTGAGTTTGTGTGATTGTGTGGGGAGCGGAAATGTAGTTGTTAGCGCTGCACTACGAACCTGGCGACCCGGGTTCGATTCCCGCTCACGGCCAACACCAGTGACGATTATGTGAACTGGTCTTGGGTCTCTCCTAGGTCGACTTAGCCTCAAATTAGCACCTGGTGCGGTGTGTAAACATCGCCACTGGGGAGACAAAGGCGGTCGGGCGTGGTGCTGGCCACCCACCCCCTCTTGTACCGTTCTGGCCTTCATAGGTGCTGCTCGCTAACAGCACTTGCCCCTACAGTCTGTTAAGGCTACACGGGGGATCTTTGTCTTTGTTCTGTCCCCCTGCTCTGCATGGGTTTCTTCCCAGGTACTTCGTTTCCACTCCCATAGCCAAACCCACACCCACAGTGGAACTGTTATCACCACCCCACCCCCACTGCTCAATAATGGTCTCCCCCCGTGTCTCCCCCCCCCCGTGTCTCTCCCCGTGTCTCTCCCCGTGTCTCCCCCCGTGTCTCCCCCCGTGTCTCTCCCCGTGTCTCCCCCGTGTCTCTCCCCGTGCGTCTCCGTGTCTCCAGGACCTGCAGCATCGCCTCTCCGTCACCCGTAACGAGCTGGGCGCCAAACGCATCTCACGCTTTTTCACTCGACCTCAAAGCTCCACCACCTAGCGCTGAACACCCCCCCCCGCCCCAACACCCGCGATGGTACAGTCCCAATAGGTCGGCGTACATTGTGGGTCGTGCCAAGTGTGGGCTGTGCCAAGTGTGGGCTCCATTGAGGGGGATTTTTAACTTAATTCAGTTTAACTTCCAGGATTTTGTGTAAATTATTATACCCCCCCCCCCCCAGTCGCATATATTTTAATGGTATCGTCTCATTAGCTCGAGTTGCTGGGTGGGATGTACTAACTTTATGAATGAATATTCTGGGGGGGCGGGGGGGGTAGAGGCAATGATTTTATATCCCTCCCACAAGAGCTTAAATCCACTTTGGGCAATAGTAAGCTGGTTGTTTTTTTTCTTTGAGAGGGAGTTTTGTTTAAAAAGTCTTGAGTACCCCCCCATAATGCTCCAGTAATGGTAGAGTCCTACTCGGTAAACCTATGCACGGACCATACCAATGTTCAATACTTAGCAACGAAGGGATGGGGGGGGGGTTACCCTGCATTAGTTAAAATATTTTAGCTATTTAACTCCAATAATGATGCAGTCTTCTTGTGCAAGTAGCCAAACGTCTGTTTACTTAAAATGTTTTCCCCTTGTTAGCCGAATCGCGGCGTCCGTCGTTACGATTCTGAAACTAATTCTAAATATCGCGAGCGAAGCTACTTTTTACGGGCACCGCCAGGGCCAATCAGGAGCCGGCATTTTAGTCACGCGGTGCCCTCTGAGCCAATGCGACGCCGCCTATTAGAACGAGACCACAGAACTGCAATTTACTTGAGATTGTTATAATAATGTTGATTAATTATGATCATTGTTTTGTCGGTTAACTGAGGCGTATCGATGTGTATGTATTTTTGCTGTTGTTGCCGATGCACGAATGTTAATTTAAACTTGTGTGTGTCCTTGCATTAAACCGCTGCTGAGGAAGTATCTCTTTGAGATTTCAGGGCGAAAGCGCAGCCCCTGCAAGTTCCTTGCCAATTCCAATGCTGGTGGAAGTGACCTCCCTCGATAGACGACCGAGAGAGAGACACGCGCACACACACGCACGCACACACGCACGCCATCCGGATTTGACCTCCTCTTCCACCACACTAGCCAGCGATTTGCGTCTTATGTGGACCCCACCACGTGGACCCCACCACGTGGTGGGGTCCACGTGGCACCCACCACGTGGCCCCACCACGTGGCACCCACCACGTGGACCCCACCACGTGGCCCCACCACGTGGCACCCATCACGTGGTGGGGTCCACGTGGCACCCACCACGTGGACCCCATCACGTGGCCCCACCACGTGGCACCCATCACGTGGTGGGGTCCACGTGGCACCCACCACGTGGACCCCATCACGTGGCATCCACCACGTGGACCCCACCAAAGCTCCCCCGTGTAACCTGCGACACTGTTGGGGCCAAGTGCCGTCACTAGCGAGCAGCACCTACGAAGGCCGGCACGGCACGCGGAGGGGGTGGGTAGCCAGTACCACGCCCGGCCGCCTTTGTCTCCCCGGTGGCGGTGTTCACTACACACCGCACCAGGTACTCACTTGAGTCGACCTAGGGAAGGCATAGGACCGGTTCGGACAATCAACGCCGGTGTTGGCCGTGAGCGGGAATCGAACTCGGGACGCCGGGTTCGTAGCGCAGTGCACTGACCGCTGCTACACCACCGCTCTCCAGACACGAGCAGAAATTCCACGTTCCTATGGTGGGGGTCCCAGGCTGTCCTGCAGCTTTGTCCCAATTGGCCGCCTCTCTCTCTGGAGTGAGGGAGCGAAAGAGTGAGGAGTGAGTGTGAGTGAGAGAGTGTGAGTTCCACAGAGGTGGGGTGAGGGTGACGGTGAGTGAGGGTGACGGTGAGTGAGGGTGACGGTGAGTGAGGGTGACGGTGAGTGAGGGTGATAGTGAGGGTGACTGAGTGTGAGTGAGGGTTCTACCCCTGTTCCACAGAGGTGAGGTGACGGTGAGTGAGGGTGACAGTGAGTGTAACAGTGAGTGACTGAGTGAGTGTAACAGTGAGTGTAACAGTGAGAGTGAGTGTAGTGTAACAGTGAGTGACAGTGAGTGAGTGTAACAGAGAGTGGGAGTGAGTGTAGTGTAACAGTGAGTGTAGTGTAACAGTGAGTGAGAGTGAGTGAGTGTAGTGTAACAGTGAGTGAGAGTGAGTGAGTGTAGTGTAACAGTGAGTGAGTGTAGTGTAACAGTGAGTGAGTGTAGTGTAACAGTGAGTGAGTGTAGTGTAAAAGTGAGTGAGAGTGAGTGAGTGTAATGTAACAGTGAGTGAGAGTGAGTGAGTGTAATGTAACAGTGAGTGAGAGTGAGTGAGTGTAGTGTAACAGTGAGTGAGAGTGAGTGTAGTGTAACAGTGAGTGTAGTGTAACAGTGAGTGAGAGTGAGTGTAACAGTGAGTGACAGTGAGTGTAACAGTGAGTGACAGTGAGTGAGTGTAACAGTGAGTGACAGTGAGTGTAGTGTAACAGTGAGTGTAACAGTGAGTGAGTGTAGTGTAACAGTGAGTGTAACAGTGAGTGAGTGTAGTGTAACAGTGAGTGAGAGTGAGTGTAACAGTGAGTGACAGTGAGTGTAACAGTGAGTGACAGTGAGTGAGTGTAACAGTGAGTGACAGTGAGTGTAGTGTAACAGTGAGTGTAACAGTGAGTGAGAGTGAGTGTAGTGTAACAGTGAGTAGTGTAACAGTGAGTGAGTAACAGTGAGTGACAGTGAGTGTAGTGTAACAGTGAGTGTAACAGTGAGTGAGAGTGAGTGAGTGTAGTGTAACAGTGAGTGTAGTGTAACAGTGAGTGAGAGTGAGTGAGTGTAGTGTAACAGTGAGTGAGTGTAACAGTGAGTGAGAGTGAGTGTAGTGTAACAGTGAGTGAGTGTAACAGTGAGTGACAGTGAATGTAGTGTAACAGTGAGTGACAGTGAGTGAGTGTAACAGTGAGTGACAGTGAGTGTAGTGTAACAGTGAGTTTAACAGTGAGTGAGAGTGAGTGTAGTGTAACAGTGAGTGTAGTGTAACAGTGAGTGAGAGTGAGTGTAGTGTAACAGTGAGTGAGAGTGAGTGAGTGTAGTGTAACAGTGAGTGACAGTAAGTGAGTGTAACAGAGAGTGAGTGTAGTGTAACAGTGAGTGAGAGTGAGTGTAGTGTAACAGTGAGTGAGAGTGAGTGTAGTGTAACAGTGAGTGAGAGTGAGTGAGTGTAGTGTAACAGTGAGTGAGAGTGAGTGGGTGTAGTGTAACAGTGAGTGACAGTAAGTGAGTGTAGTGTAACAGTGAGTGACAGTGAGTGAGTGTAGTGTAACAGTGAGTGAGAGTGAGTGAGTGTAGTGTAACAGTGAGTGACAGTGAGTGGGTGTAGTGTAACAGTGAGTGACAGTAAGTGAGTGTAACAGAGAGTGAGTGTAGTGTAACAGTGAGTGACAGTGAGTGAGTGTAGTGTAACAGTGAGTGAGAGTGAGTGTAGTGTAACAGTGAGTGAGAGTGAGTGTAGTGTAACAGTGAGTGAGAGTGAGTGTAGTGTAACAGTGAGTGACAGTGAGTGACGTTTCTCCCCCTGCTCTGCATGAGACTACAGACAGCAGCAGCATCGCCACCCCTACTGGTAGAGCAACACACAGGGACAGCTGCCACTGGGGGTACCCCTAGACTACAGACACCAGCAGCATCGCCACCCCTACTGGTAGAGCAACACACACGGACAGCTGCCACTGGGGGTGCCCCTAGACTACAGACAGCAGCATCATCGCCACCCCTACTGGGAGAGCAACACGCAGGGACAGTTGCCACTGGGGGTGCCCCTAGACTACAGACAGCAGCATCATCGCCACCCCTACTGGGAGAGCAACACGCAGGGACAGCTGCCACTGGGGGTGCCCCTAGGCTACAGACCCGCCGGCCGTGGCCAAAGCCCCACCCTAAATTGGTTGAGAAGCACTCTATGACACACTTCAGCACTCAGGCATTTACTAATGATGTGCTTCACTCGGAAATTGACAAGATCTGTGATATCCCCAACCTAACTACGGCTTGGGAGACCTTAAGTCACACGTTTCTCCAAATTCTTAACAAACATGCTCCGTTGGTTTGATTTAAAACTAAAGGCAACCACCCACCATGGTTTGATCCTTTGATTACAAAGCTCATGAGAACTAGGGACAAGGCTTGGGCATGTGCTCAGAAAAGTAATTTGGTCAATGACTGGCTAGAATACAGGATTTTAAGGAATAGATGCGTAAAAAAAATACGGCATGCAAAAAATGCCTACTTTTCCTCCACTCTCCTGGAATCACATGGAAATGCCAGGATTTTCTGGAAAACAATCAAATGTATCGAAAAGGCATCCAAAACAGGCAATCTGCCCGTTGAGCTTAACCGAAATGGGGAATATTTTTCAGATCCCCCAAAAATAGGTGACAATTTTAACTTTCAGTTTTCTGAAGCTGGTAATCTTTTTGATAATGTATTGGGAGTCACCCCTGCTCATGCAAATTCCTACACCCATGTCCAAACATTAAACGAATTTAGTTTCCAGCCAATCCACGAAAGTAATGTTCTGAAACAACTGTCCTACCTCAAAGGGTCCTCCTCTACCGGAGCAGATAGTATTTCCGTCTTTGCTCTACTAACTGTTGGTCACCTAATATACAAACCTATAGCCCATATTTTCAAACTGTCCATCAAAGAAGCATCAGTTCCTCTAGAATGGAAACATTCCTATGTCTGTCCACTTCACAAAGGGGGCCCTAAAGATGATCCAAATAACTACCGATCTATCTCAATTTTGTCCCCGTTGATGAAATTTTTTGAAAAATTGACCTACCAAATTAGCAGTTTCCTGTCCACCAACAATCTATTACATCTAAAACAATCTGGGTTCCGAAAAAAATACCGCACCACATCTGCTGCATTAGACTCTCTGAATCACATTTACAGTAGCCTTGATAATAAACAGTACTGTGCCTGTCTTTTTCTAGACCTGTCCAAAGCTTTTGATACAGTAGATCACAACACCCTGCTTAGTAAACTAAGTTGCCTCGGTTTTTCCGAAAACGCACGTAAAAGGGTTACAAAATTACCTCTTTTCTCGCACCCAAAATGTATTCACAGATGGTTGGAGGTCAAACAGTGTTAAGATAACAAAAGGGATTCCACAGGGTTCCATCCTTCGCCTCCTTTTGTTCTCTCTTTATGTCAATGACTTGGGCACTGACCTGGATCATTCCAGGGTAAATCGTTTTGCAGATGACACGATACTGATTACTGCTGGCCGCTCTCCGGATGACGTGATTGCTAAGCTACAAGGTGATTTCAACAAACTACAACATCAGCTAGTTGCTCTTAAACTAGTCCTGAATACCTCCAAAACCAAGGTGCTATGCTTCTCACCAGGATTAAAGCAGGAAGTTATTTTTCCCCAATTACATTCCTTAAATAATGATCAAATAGAGCAAGTCAAGATCTATAAGTGTCTTGGGGTCATCCTGGATTAAAAACTGAATTTTGAAGATCACATTGATTATATTGGTAAAAAGACAAAATAAAAAAAATGGTTTTCTGTATCGACCATACTGCCTCTACTTGACTACTGTGACATCGTGTATAAATCAGCCCCAAGTACTGTACTGAAGAAGCTTGATTCCATCTATCACTCGGCCTAAAGACTCACCACTGTGATCTCTACATTGGGTCAAACGTAACATGTTCGACGGCTTGCACACCAGATCTTATTGATTCACGATGTACTTACAAAAAAATCCGCAGACTACCTGCTGGATCTCCTCTCTGTTTCAAAGAACAAATTTGACCTCAAGGTCTTCGCTCATTTACCAGCTTCACATTCCCTATTGCCGTACAAAAACTGGAGGAAGGGCCTTTGCTATTGATGCCCCCAGGGTCTGGAATGCTATTGCCAATAAACTGGAAATTGAATCGCTACCTATGAGATCTTCTCTCAAAATTGCTCTAGAGGAGTTGTACACCGCTAGCTGCCACTGCTATTCATTTGCGTAAAATAAAATAAAATGTTTTGCTCCGGATGACGCTGCAAAGTATTATCTGTATTTTAATTTAGCGTGCTGACCTTAAAGGTGCATTGAAAAATGTGATACACCGACTGATGCTTCTGTTGTTGTGGAGTGACTCATGCAGCCAGCTATGGCTCTAGGATTTGGTGTTACATGTTTTTTATGTAGTTCATTGTAAAAATTCGGTCACAGTCCCTATGATCACTGTTACGTTGCAATTATGGCTTTATATTTTGGTGATTTCTAAAAGTTTTTTGGTTTGGACATGTTTGTTTTGTTGTAGTACAGAGTTAGACTGATGGCCTTAATCTAAGTTTTCTTGTGGTTGTTGTTGTTGTTTGACTTCCATCCCACTGGGATTTTTTGCACACAGCGTTGGTGCTGTACGGTGCTTTTTTTCAGGAATATTTTGCTGTTTTTTTCATGGATTTTATGTTTGCACGGTCACACCAAGTCACTTTAAGATGTTTTCTTGTTCGTGTTTTTGTTTGTTGTGGTTGCACCCGATTCAAGAGCCGAATGGCTCACAGGGCTATACCAAAATAAAGAAACTGAAACTGAAAAGTGATTGTGATTAACGTCGACAGCACACGATTTATATTCTCTGTTGGGGTTCCCTGAGTAGTGGGAGGGGCTACACGAGTAGGGGGTGGGGGTACTTGTGTAGTGGGAGAGGCTACTTGTGTGGTGGGAGGGGCTACTGAGCGGTGGTTGGTGCTACCTGAGCGGTGAGAGAGGCTACCTGAGTAGTGGGTGGGGCTAACTTAGTGGTGGGAGGGGCTACACGAGTAGTGGGTGGGGCTACCTAGTGGTGGGAGGGGGTACCTGGATAGTGGAAGGGGCGACTTGAGCGGTGGGAGGGACTACCTGAATAATGGGTGGAGCTACGGGGAGGTGGGAGGGACTACCTGAGTGGTGGGAGGGGCTATCTGAGTTGTGGGAGGGCTACCTAAGGAGTGAGAGGGGCTCCTGAATGGTGGGAGGGGCTACCAGAGTAGTGGGAGGTGCTACCTGAGCAGTGAGAAGGGCTCCCCGAGTAGTGGGTGGGGCTACGGGGTGGTGGGAGGGGCTACCAGAGTAGTGGGAGGTGCTACCTGAGCAGTGAGAAGGGCTCCCCGAGTAGTGGGTGGGGCTACGGGGTGGGAGGAGGGGCTACCGGAGTAGTGGGAGGGGCTACTGGATAGTGGGCCCGTATATAATGTCCACATTCTCATGGTTTTGGCTGTGTAAGCAATATGACGGCCACTGTTTATCTTCATCAGCAGCCACGCTCTATCCACTGCTCCATGGATGGTCTCCATCCCCTGGCTACCAGCCGAAGTTCTTCGTTGGAGGAGGTCACCCTGGGTCTGTTCCATCGCTTCGCTCCGTCTCCGCGATTCGCCTCGGCCACCGAAACGTCGTAGCTGAAGGCCGTGACACGCGCCCTGTCATTCGATTTAAAAACAAATCCTGTGTGATAATAAATAAGAATATTCTTGATCGTATTTGGCTCGGAAAGCCAATTAGGTCGAGGGACTAAAGCAATACCCTTGTAACTATTAATGGAATGTATTCGATGTGTTAAAACAAAACTTACTGCATTAAAAATAAAGTTAATGTGCCTTCTTCTTTGGTTCTTTCGGTAAAGTCACGTAGAATGAAAATAAAATAATAAATTGATAAAATAAAATAACAATAATATTCTCACGACGTTTCGGCCACAACACAAGCGGCCTTCATCAGGTGAAGGGACGAGACTGTCTGGTAGGACAGCGCTGTGAGAATATTGTGTTATTTTATTTTATCAATTTATTATTTTATTCTCATTCTACGTGACTTTACCGAAAGAACCAAAGAAGATGAATCCTTGCAGTCATGAAAGCTTTAAATCGAAATTTAATGTGCCTTGTGTGTTTGTGTGAATTTTGCATCCTGCAGAAGCAGATTGGATCGGAATAACGAAACGCGGACTTTGATCGCAGCGGCCACCGTAGTCGGCCAAGATGCCTCATTGCGAAGAATTTAGATATTTTAGACAAAATTAATTCCAACGCAATTTTGTGAGCTTCACTTTAAAGAAAACAACTGTAATAGGGTGGACAAATTGCGATTTAATTGCTTTAATAAAAAAAATACATTTTTCAAGTAGATTTAACGGAAGTTGGCACGCGCGTGGCCCCCCACTTCCGACTGAAAAAGGAAAGTTTATATATTTTTTCCGAGATTGAAACTTTTTTTTAATTTTCTCAACATTTTAACAGTGTCGAATATTTTAACAGTCCGAATAATATCAATTTAGCACCATAGAAAGCGTTTAAAAAAAATGGTTAACAATTTGAAAAAAGTCCCGCCTCATATCGCCGACATAATCATAACTATAATTTAAAAAAATACAAGTTTCACATCCACCACGGCTACACCATACAAGCAGTGTTTTTGAAAACTCCTTCGAGGCGAGGTGTAAGACATCGTCAAGTTGGTTATTAAATAACAAGTTGGCGCCACTCGACCGGTTCGCGCGTGTATCACTCCACCCGCTCGCAATGCGGCCACGGTAGGTAAGCAAAGCCTCGCGAGAAAAACAAAATCGTCATTCTGAGGCGTTAATAAACATTTTAAAAATGTAAAAAAAACACGCCCGCATGCGGGGTACTTTACAACAAAACAATTAAGTCGTTTAGCGGTGTTTTTTTGTTTGTTGTTGGAACGTATCGCCTCAAATTCCACGTCTTGGAAGGGGAATTCCGCCCTCAGGCGCAGTGTGTGGAGGGGAGGAGCGGTGGCGCCGCGGTTAGCGCGCTGCCACCGCTCCACCGTCAACCGCGCGCCTGAGTTCGATTCGCGCTCACGGCCGCCAGCAGCGACCGTCTGGAACGGTGCTCGAGGTGTGGAACAACAACGACAACAACAACAACAGTACTCGACATTGGGTAGACAAAGGCGGCCGTGCGTGGTTGCTGGCCCGTCCGCCTCGTGTAACCGTTCCGGCCTTCACAGGTGCGAGCGCTGTGAGCGAAAGACCCAAAGAATGTGAATTACTGCAGTCACGCAAAACTTTTAAAGTCAAGATCGTAAGCCACTTCGCTGAGCTGTCATTTGATGGCCAGGTCGCTTCGGGATCAGATTTAGATTACTCGGCGCCGATGTTATCTTGTGGTTGTTGTGGTTGTTTGACTTGCATCGCACACAGCGTTGGTGGTGTACGGTGCTTATCTCAGGAATATTTTGCTGTTTTTTTCCCCCTGGATTTTCTGTTTGCACAGTCGCACAAAGTCACTTTAAGATGTTTTTCCTGTTCGTGTTTTTGTGTGTTGTTGCGGTCGCACCCGATTCAAGAGCCGAATGGCTCACAGGGCTCTACCAAAAACAGGTCCCTGCAGGGTGGGCTGGTAGGACAAGTCTCTGCGCTGTCTATTGCTGATTTTACACCCCAACAGCACGAGATTTCACTTCGTTAAAGTATTGAAAGGGGACGGACGGACACATCAATCTATTGCAGGCTGGTACACTCGGTTTACAACTTCGCTCCTACCAGTATAAATGAAACTATGAACTGAAACTGAACTGAGAATGTTAGGCATGCCCACAGCGCACATGGCTTCTCAGCAGCGACGAACAGGTTGACCCAAAAGGAGGACACACACAAGGTTATTGTATTTATTTTGACAAATGTTTAACAAACTCGCCTCCATGAACGTGGATGCGCGAGTTCTCTTTTGGAATTTAAGATTACAGCTGCCGGCATTAGCGCGTACTGTGCGTGGGAAAAGGAATGGAACTCAAATTTCTTTCTATTTTTTAAATGTCATCTGACAAGGAAGAACAATACATATTAATAATGATAGCAGACACAATATGAATGTAAAGAATACATAATTAAGATGGTTTAATGCCAGTTTCAAATGCACTTCTACTTTGGCCTGGCATGGGTAGGGGAAGAAATTTGTGTAGATGTCACAAAGTTCAGTGACCTGCCAGCGGGCGTTCGACACTCCACTTGGCCTCAAGGTGCACATGTCCTGGCACAAGTGTCGTGGTGACGTCACCGCCACTTAGTGGCGAATGGCGGTTGTTATATGTGTGTGTATGTGTGTATATGTGTGTGTGTGCTCAGGAAGTGCTTTGTTTGAGGCGGCCAGTAGATGCGTTCCTGAAAAGCGTCCAGTTTGGCGAACAACGCGTTGAACGTGACGATGAAGTATGGCGAGATTACGACGTACGACTGCTGCTGCTGCTACGCGCACCACGCAGTGACATGGCGGGACTAATATCACGAGGGTACACCGCCGTTTTACACTTGTAACACTCGGCGTTACTATATCACTGTATTGCTCGGCCGCGCACCTCAAGAAAGTAGCCGTCGGCCACTCAGAAACTGTTTTAACGGCACACGCTTGCTGTGTTATTACGGAGTGTGCTGTCCCACGTTATAACGGAGTGTGCTGTCCCACGTTATAACGGAGTGTGCTGTCCCACGTTATAACGGAGTGTGCTGTCCCACGTTATTACGGAGTGTGCTGTCCCACGTTATAACGGAGTGTGCTGTCCCACGTTATAACGGAGTGTGCTGTCCCACGTTATTACGGAGTGTGCTGTCCCACGTTATTACGGAGTGTGCTGTCCCACGTTATAACGGAGTGTGCTGTCCCACGTTATAACGGAGTGTGCTGTCCCACGTTATAACGGAGTGTGCTGTCCCACGTTATAACGGAGTGTGCTGTCCCACGTTATAACGGAGTGTGCTGTCCCACGTTATTACGGAGTGTGCTGTCCCACGTTATTACGGAGTGTGCTGTCCCACGTTATAACGGAGTGTGCTGTCCCACGTTATAACGGAGTGTGCTGTCCCACGTTATAACGGAGTGCGCGTCCCACGTTATAACGGAGTGCGTGTTCCGCGTTGTGCGAAGAGACACCGTGGCTATGAGATGTTAACTATCTCGCCTGGTATACAGGAGGTGGTGGGTTCGACCCTGACGCCTGCTGCTGTATATTTGGAGATTGCGTGTCTCTCTCTTGGAGTTTGCGTTTCTCTCTCTCTCACCGTGGGCGTGTCGATTTTATCTCCGGCTCCTCCGGAGAAAAATCTTCCACATTTTTAATCAAAGTCACGTGGTTGAAGAGTATACGGCTGCTATAAATCTCCATGTGATTAACCACTTCGTTGAGCTATCATCACCTGTGGCCAGGTCACTTCTGAAACAATACCTCAGTGGGGCCTTACCTGGTAAAATAAAAGAGTAGTTAAGTTTAAATAGTTTATAGTTAAGCGAGGACTTTCCGTACTGTATTATTTGAAAGCCGGTACGATCAATGGGAAATCCTCAATGATTCATTGTAATAAACACCACCGTGCGTTAAACAGAATCTTAAAAAATTTCCCCGCCTCTCCGTCCACTGGCAGCAGTATAAAGATCTTCCACCCCAGAGATTTAGTCGGTCAGCTGCCGGAGTGAGAGCCTTATCTGCCGACACCATCCAGCACGTTGGTGGAAGAGTAGGCCTAAAAATACTCTTACTAATACGAGTGGCTCTCTCGAACCTCGGGTATCTGTAGGTTCTTCTTACACTGAGCAGTAGTGAGAGCAAAGAAACTTCTTGTTTTGGGTTAGCCCCTTCACTTTTGAGTGAGGTTCCTGGATGCGCGTGAAGGATATGGAATCGTCTGTGAGGTAGGGAACTGCGTGTGTGTGTGTGCACGTGAGTGGGACAGCATGCTCAAGGAGTAGTGATAACATTAGCCGCTAAGTGGCGGTAACGTCGCCACAGCGCTTGTGCCAGGCTCTGGGCACGTTACGGCCACGTGAAGTGCCGAACGCTCGCTGGCAGGAGGTCACGGGTCAGACCCAGGTGCCATGGCTCTGACTGAGATGACTGGTCGATGCACCACCTGTGCCACCTACTGCGCCAACTACGCATCTCACGGCGTGATCGCGGACTCTACTTCGCCCCCCCCCGCCACAGCGTATAGTATTTATTGTATCCACAACGCGGCGTTCTCCAGGAACGCAACAACTACCACCGATTGGCGGTGAGGTCACCGTCGCGTTTGTGCCAGGCCATGTGCACTTTTAGACGCGACACGAAGTGTCCCGACGCTCGCTCTCAGGAGGTCGCGCGACGGACCCAGGCGCCGTGGGTTGACCACTTGAGGTGGCTTGGCAGAGATGCACAGACAGCTGTACTCCCCCCCCCCCACCCCCACTGTGCCAGCTCGCTACGTTTTAGCCACCCGGCGCTCGGCTCGTAGAGGAGAGGGCTCCATCGCAGGCACAGCTCAGTACAGTGATTAACAAAACACTCCTCTCTCTCCCCATCCCATCTCACTACCTCCCTATCCAAACTCCCTCCCTGTCCCATCTCTCTCTCCCCCCCTTCTCTATACCCTCCCTGGCTGTCTCTCTCTCCCTGTCTCCCTCCCTGTCTCTCCCTCCCTGTCTCCCGCCCTGTCTGTCTCTCCCTCCCTGTCTCCCTCCCTGTCTCCCTCCCTGTCTGTCTCTCCCTCCCTGTCTCCCTCCCTGTCTCTCTCTCCCTGTCTCCCTCCCTGTCTGTCTCTCCCTCCCTGTCTCCCTCCCTGTCTGTCTCTCCCTCTCTGTCTGTCTCCCTCCCTGTCTGTCTCTCCCTCTCTGTCTACCTCCTTCCCTGTTGAATCTCCCCCTTCTCTATTCCCTCCCTCCCTCTCTGTCTCTCTCTCCCTGTCTCCCTCCCTGTCTGTCTCTCCTTCCCTGTCTGTCTCTCCCTCCCTCCCTGTCTCTCCCTTCTCTATACCCTCCCTCCCTGTCTGTCTCTCCCTCACTGTCTCCCTCCCTCCCTCACTGTCTCCCTCCCTGTCTCTCCCTCCCTCCCTGTCTCTCCCTTCTCTATACCATCCCTCCCTGTCTGTCTCTCCCTCCCTGTCTCCCTCCCTCACTGTCTCCCTCCCTGTCTCCCTCCCTCACTGTCTCCCTCCCTGTCTCTCCCTTCTCTATACCATCCCTCCCTGTCTCTCCCTCCCTCCCTGTCTCTCCCTTCTCTATACCATCCCTCCCTGTCTGTCTCTCCCTCCCTGTCTGTCTCTCCCTCCCTGTCTCCCTCCCTCACTGTCTCCCTCCCTGTCTCTCCCTCCCTCCCTGTCTCCCTTCTCTATACCATCCCTCCCTGTCTGTCTCTCCCTCCCTGTCTGTCTCTCCCTCCCTGTCTCCCTCCCTCACTGTCTCCCTCCCTGTCTCTCCCTCTCTGTCTACCTCCTTCCCTGTTGAATCTCCCCCTTCTCTATTCCCTCCCTCCCTCTCTGTCTCTCTCTCCCTGTCTCCCTCCCTGTCTGTCTCTCCTTCCCTGTCTGTCTCTCCCTCCCTCCCTGTCTCTCCCTTCTCTATACCCTCCCTCCCTGTCTGTCTCTCCCTCACTGTCTCCCTCCCTCCCTCACTGTCTCCCTCCCTGTCTCTCCCTCCCTCCCTGTCTCTCCCTTCTCTATACCATCCCTCCCTGTCTGTCTCTCCCTCCCTGTCTCCCTCCCTCACTGTCTCCCTCCCTGTCTCCCTCCCTCACTGTCTCCCTCCCTGTCTCTCCCTTCTCTATACCATCCCACCCTGTCTCTCCCTCCCTCCCTGTCTCTCCCTTCTCTATACCATCCCTCCCTGTCTGTCTCTCCCTCCCTGTCTGTCTCTCCCTCCCTGTCTCCCTCCCTCACTGTCTCCCTCCCTGTCTCTCCCTCCCTCCCTGTCTCTCCCTTCTCTATACCATCCCTCCCTGTCTGTCTCTCCCTCCCTGTCTGTCTCTCCCTCCCTGTCTCCCTCCCTCACTGTCTCCCTCCCTGTCTCTCCCTCCCTCCCTCCCTGTCTCTCCCTCCCTCCCTGTCTCCCTTCTCTATACCATCCCTCCCTGTCTGTCTCTCCCTCCCTGTCTCCCTCCCTATCCCATCTCTCTCTCCCCCTTCTCTATTCCCACCCTTTCTCCCTGTTTGTCTCTCTCCCTCCGCATCCCCCATCCCTCCCTCCCTCTCACCCTCGCCCCCCTGTTACCCATCTCCCCCTCCCTCCCACCCTCACCCCCCTGTTACCCATCTCCCTCCCTCCCACCCTCGCCCCCCTGTTACCCATCTCCCCATCCCTCCCTCCCTCCCACCCTCGCCCCCCTGTTACCCATCTCCCCATCCCTCCCTCCCACCCTCGCCCCCCTGTTACCCATCTCCCCATCCCTCCCTCCCTCCCACCCTCACCCCCCTGTTACCCATCTCCCCATCCCTCCCTCCCTCCCACCCTCGCCCCCCTGTTACCCATCTCCCCATCCCTCCCTCCCTCCCACCCTCGCCCCCCTGTTACCCATCTCCCCATCCCTCCCTTCCACCCTCGCCCCCCTGTTACCCATCTCCCCATCCCTCCGTTACCCTCGCGTCCGCGCGCCCGAACCCGAGGCTTTCGCCATGCACGCAGACACCCACGGTCTCCCCACACCCAGGGCCTTCCTCACACGCTGCCACGGCTCTGGAGAAAGCAGGAGCAGGGCCAGGAGGAGGTGGACGAGGAGGAGGAGGAGGAGGAGAAGGAATTGCGACGATCATGGGGGAGGCGTTGGCCGTGTTGCCGACCCCCGTGCGGGACGGGTACCCGCTGGAGGCACTGCAGCGCGAGCCCGACTTAAAGTATCTGTGCGGGGCCTGCGGCCGCCTGCTCAGGGCGGCCGTGCAGGCGCCCTGCGGCCACCGCTTTTGCCACGGGTGCCACAGCAAGCTTGCCACGAGGTGGGCGGGGGTGGGGGTACACTCACGTGTGTGTCTGTGTGTGTGTCTGTGTGTGTGTCTGTATGTGTGTCTGTATGTGTGTCTGTGTGTGTCTGTGTGTGTGTCTGTATGTGTGTCTGTATGTGTGTCTGTGTGTGTCTGTGTGTGTGTCTGTGTGTTTGTCTGTATGTGTGTGTGTATGTGTGTCTGTGTGTGTGTGTCTGTATGTGTGTCTGTATGTGTGTCTGTGTGTGTGTCTGTGTGTGTGTCTGTATGTGTGTCTGTGTGTGTGTCTGTGTGTGTGTTTGTCTGTATGTGTGTCTGTATGTGTGTGTGTATGTGTGTGTGTATGTGTGTCTGTGTGTGTGTCTGTATGTGTGTCTGTGTGTGTGTCTGTGTGTGTGTCTGTATGTGTGTCTGTATGTGTGTCTGTGTGTGTGTCTGTGTGTGTGTCTGTATGTTTGTCTGTGTGTGTGTCTGTATGTGTGTCTGTGTGTGTGTGTGTCTGTATGTGTGTCTGTGTGTGTGTCTGTGTCTGTATGTGTGTCTGTATGTGTGTCTGTGTGTGTGTGTATATGTCTGTGTGTGTGTCTGTGTGTGTGTCTGTGTGATGTGTCTGTATGTCTGTGTGGGGAGCGGTAGCGTAGCGGTTAGCGCTACGCTGCGCTATGAACCCGGCGACACGAGTTCGATTCCCGCTCACGGCCAACACCGGTGACGATTATCTGAACCGGTCCCGGGCCTCCCCTAGGTCGACTCAGCCTCAAATGAGTACCTGGTGCGGTGTGTAAACATCGCCACTAGGGAGACAAAGGCGGTCAGGCGTGGTGCTGGCCACCCACCCCCTCGTGTACCGTTCCGGCCTTCATAGGTGCTCGCTAAAAGCACTTGCCCCACAGTCTGTTAAGGCTATATGGGGGATCTTTGTGCCTGTGTGTGTCTGTATGTGTGTCTGTATGTGTGTGTTTGTGTACGTGTGTGTCTGTATGTGTGTCTGTTTGTGTGTATGTGTGTGAGGGGAGCGGTAGTGTAGCGGTTAGCGCTACGCCGCGCTACGAACCTGGCGACCCGGGTTCAATTCCGTACCACGGCTAACACCGGTGACGTTTATCTGAACCGGTCCTGGGCCTCCCCTAGGTCGACCCGGCCTTAAATGAGTACCCGGTGAGATGTGTAAGCATCGCCACTGGGGAGACAAAGGCGGTCGGGCGTGGTGCTTGCCACCCACCCCCTCGTGTGCCGCAGTGCCGACCTTCATAGGTGCTACGACTCGCTACGAACAGCACTTGCTCCAACAGTCTGCTAAGGCTCTATGGGGGATCTTTGTGTGTGAGTGGGTGAGTGGGGAGGAGGGAGAAGGGGAGCTGGAGCCGATGGGAGGTGATTGTATCATACGGTTGTTAAGGTTTTTTGTGGCTGTATTGTACGATTGTTGTGGTGGTTGTTGTATTGTACGGTTGTTGTGGTGGTTGTTTGTATTGTACGGTTGTTGTGGTGGTTATATTGTACGGTTGTTGTGGTGGTTGTTGTAATGTACGGTTGTTGTGGTGGTTGTTGTATTGTACGGTTGTTGTGGTGGTTGTATTTTATGGTTGCTGTGGTGGTTATTTGTATTGTACGGTTGTTGTGGTGGTTGTTGTATTGTACGGTTGTTGTGGTGGTTATATTGTACGGTTGTTGTGGTGGTTGTTGTATTGTACGGTTGTTGTGGTGGTTGTTGTATTGTACGGTTGTTGTGGTGGTTGTTGTATTGTACGGTTGTTGTTGTGGTTATATTGTACGGTTGTTGTGGTGGTTGTTGTATTGTACGGTTGTTGTGGTGGTTGTTGTATTGTACGGTTGTTGTGATTTTTTTGTGGTTGTATTGTACGGTTGTTTTGGTTGTTGTGGTTGTTGCTCCCACAGACCAGAGCAATGGTTGTGCCCCCGGTGTCAGGAAGAAGGCACTCACGAAGAGGAATTGTACTCATCGCCCAACAACCAGGTGAAACGCCACAACAATCGCCACAACAGTCGCCACCACGACCACCACCACAAGAATCATTGCAACCACCACAACGATCACAACAACAACAGCTGCCGCTCATCCCCTTGCGTTGTCCACCAGTGTTTTCCTGACCGGGCGACTCGCCGTGAGGTGGACCAACTTCCCGCTCGCTGTACCAACCCGGGCTGCTCATGGTCCGGCATCGTGGGAGACTACGATGTGAGTGAGCGGTCACCGTCTCTCCGCTTGTCCCTCCGCTCGCCCCACCGCTCGTCCCTCCGCTCGTCCCTCCGCTCGCCCCACCGCTCGTCCCTCTGCTCGCCCCTCCGCTCGTCCCTCCGCTCGCCCCACCGCTCGTCCCTCCGCTCGCCCCTCCGCTCGTCCCTCCGCTCATCTCTCCGCTCGTCCCTCCACTCGTCCCTCCACTCGTCCCACCGCTCGTCCCACCGCTCGTCCCTCCGCTCGTCTCGTCCCACCGCTCGTCCCTCCACTCGTCCCACCGCTCGTCCCTCCGCTCATCCCTCCGCTCGTCCAACAGCTCGTCCCTCCACTCGTCCCTCCGCTCGTCCCTCCACTCGTCCCTCCGCTCGTCCCTCCACTCGTCCCTCCGCTCGTCCCTCTGCTCGTCCCTCCGCTCGTCCCTCCGCTCGTCCAACAGCTCGTCCAACAGCTCGTCCCTCCACTCGTCCCTCCGCTCGTCCCTCCACTCGTCCCTCCGCTCGTCCAACAGCTCGTCCAACAGCTCGTCCCTCCACTCGTCCCTCCGCTCGTCCCTCCACTCGTCCCTCCGCTCGTCCCCCTGCTCGTCCCTCCGCTCGTCCCTCCGCTCGTCCAACAGCTCGTCCCTCCACTCGTCCCTCCGCTCGTCCCTCCGCTCGTCCAACAGCTCCTCCCTCCACTCGTCCCACCGCTCGTCCCTCTGCTCGTCCCTCCGCTCGTCCCTCCCCTCGTCCAACAGCTCGTCCCTCCGCTCGTCCCTCCGCTCGTCCCTCCGCTCGTCTCCTTCTGGAAATGTGTGTGGAATTTGTGTTCTACAGAGTGAGCGTTTGAGTGGGTGAGTGAGTGGGTGAGTGGGTGAGTGGGTGGGTGAGTGGGTGGGTGGGTGAGTGGGTGAGTGAGTGGGTGAGTGGGTGAGTGGGTGGGTGAGTGAGTAGGTGAGTGAGCGGGTGGGTGGGTGAGTGGGTGGGTGGGTGGGTGAGTGGTTGGGTAAGTGAGTGGGTGAGTGAGTGGGTGAGTGGGTGAGTGGGTGAGTGGGTGGGTGAGTGGGTGAGTGGGTGAGTGAGTGAGTGAGTGGGTGGGTGAGTGGGTGAGTGAGTGATTGAGTGAGTGAGTGAGTGGGTGAGTTCAAAGAGAGACCAGGGTAGAGAAGGCTCATTTGCTGTCGTGTGGGGAGTGGTGGTGTAGCGGTTAGCGCTACGCTGCGCTATGAACCCGCCGACCCGAGTTCGAAACCCACTCACGGCCAACACCAGTGACGATTAACAGCACTTGCCCCTACAGTCTGTTATGGCTATGCAGGGGATCTTTGTCTTTGTGGTGGTTACCGCACTGTAAGGCATGGGCCAGATCAGCTCAATAACAACGGTAGGAGGCTGCTAGACTTCTGTGTAGCTCATGGGCTTGTAATTACCAACACACTGTTCCGGCATCGGCGCATCCACAAATTGTGGATGCATGCCGGGTCCAAGCAAGAACATCTGCTGGACTACATAATGATAGAGCAGCAGATGCGGGCCCATATCCTTGACACCAGGGCCTACTGTGGAGCTGATCTGCGCACTGACCATCGGCTTGTCATCTGTAAGATGACCCTGCCATTATTCCATTCCAGTGGTGGATGTCCATCTAGGACCCCATTCAAACCCACAGTGGCCTGGCCACAGCTCGCTGATGAAAGTTTCAAGCGAGAATTTCATCATCGCTTGCAGCTGGGATTTCCATTGTCCCCCCTCCTCCTATTGTCGAGGAGAAATGGGCAAGGTTTTGGACTGTGGATCATGCAGCTGCATCGGCTGCTTTGGGTATGCAATCCAGGCCTCCCCAGAGACCCTGGCTGACAGAGAAGGTGTTCTGGCTGGCTGAGAAAAAGCGACAGGCCCACTCCCACCGTCTACAGCATCCCATGTCGGTGAAGGAAGAGGCTTACCGCAGCCTTCGCTCGGAGGTTCGGAGAGCCATGACGCGCTGCAAGGATGACTGGTCGTCACGGGTTGCTGAGGAGATGGCATCTGCCTCAGTAGCCCATGATCACAAATTGCTTGTCAATTCCATCAAAAAAATTACTTGCGGCGCCACACCTATCACCAACCTGATCTGATCTCCAACCCCAGGAACAGGTTTGCAGGACTGGTGAGCATTTTTGTGAGATCTTGAGGGAGGGGAAATCCCGCAGTCCAGAAAACATCATGGGGCAATGTGGGGATTACCCTGCTGAGGCTGCAGTGCCTCAAATATTGGAAGAAGTAGACACCCCCTGTGAGTAGCTGGCTGAAGTACCATCTGTTGAAGTTAGGAAGGCGATCCAGAGTCTGGGTAAAGCTGCGTGGCCGGGAGTCGGAGCAATTCCCTCTTCACCTTGGGGTGCGACAGGGATGTCCTCTGGCTCCCACATTATTTAACATTTCTTTGACCACGTAGTTGGAAAAGCCTTCCATTGCTGTACCGGAGGAATCTCTATCTGGTACAGATACATTCGGAGGCTGATCGATGCCCGGGTGCGATCGAGCGATGGCTTCCTATTGGTCAACCATGTTATGTATGCTGATGATTTGGTGATTGCTGCGCACTTAGAGGAGTTGGAGGCGCTGCTGCGAGGCCTGGAGCATGTCACTAAGAGGTGGGGCCTTACCATCAGCCCCACCAAAACTAAGCACCTACCTGGGTATTTTGTGCCATCAAACACTCCACCTTCTCAACACTCCCATTGGTGAGGTGGCAGTCGTAGAGAGAGTTGACAGTTTTCCATATCTGGCCAGTGTGCTTATGACCAGCTCCGATTTTACAGCAGAGGTCTCACTCCAAATCAGTCGAGCGGCAATATATTTTCATCGGCTGTGTAATGCTGTGTGGAAGCTACCTGGTCTGTCGCTTCTCACGAAGCTTTGGATTTTTTCGGCCACGATTATTCCCTCCCTTCTCTATTCTTGCGAAACGTGGACCCCCCCCCTAATGGAGCATCTTCACCAGTTAGAAACATTCAGGCTGGCCTGCCTGCGATCCATCCTGGGTTTCACCAGGTTGGATTGTGTGAGGAGCTCACAAATCTGTGAAAGATCTGGATACATTACCATCAGTGAGCTGCTCCTGTAGGTAAGACTGCTTTGGCTGGGTCATGTAGCCCGCATGCCCAGCCACCGCTTGCCTGAACAGCTTTTGTTTGGCCAGAAAGAGGGGGCTAAAAGGGGCGTGGCATAGGCTGGAGAAGAGGTGGAGTGATGTGGTACAAGAGGACGTGGAGCTGAGTAGACTTGCTGATGACTGGTACCAGCGGTGTCAAGATCTGTGGAGGAGGATCATGAAGGACGCGACTTGGCAGTTGGAGGTAGTCGCCCTCCAACAACAACGGAGGGCAGAGGAGCGACGCTCAAAAACAACGAGCGGAGTGCCGGGTGGCTAAAACGCAGCAAATTGGCACAGTAGGGGGCACAGGTGGTGCATCGACCACTCATCTCAGTCAACCCATGGCACCTGGATCTGTCCCGTGACCTGCCAGTGGATGTTCGACACTTGACGTGGCCTTAACGTGCACATAGCCTGGCGCAAGTGCCGTGGTGATGTCACCGCCACTTAGTGGCCAACGGCGGTTATTGTTGTGTGTACGTGTGTGTGTGTAGGTGTTTACGTGTGTGTTTACGTGTGTACGTGTGTGTTTACGTGTGTGTGTGTACGTGTGTGTGTGCGTGTGTGTACGTGTGTACGTGTTTACGTGTGTGTGTACGTGTGTGTACGTGTGTGTGTGTACGTGTGTATGTGTGTGTGTGTACATGTGTGTACGTGTGTGTGTGTGTACGTGTGTGTGTGTTTACGTGTGTGTGTGTTTACGTGTGTGTGTGTTTACGTGTGTGTGTTTACGTGTGTGTGTGTGTACGTGTGTGTGTGTATGTGTGTGTGTACGCTAGGGTCACGAGTCGGCATGTGAGCTCCGCTGGACCACGTGCCCTGCGTGTGGTGGCCGCGTGCGACACCGCGAGTTGGGGGAGCATGGCCAGAAGAGCTGCCCTGCACGCACAGCGCTCTGCAGGCACTGTCGGGCGCCCTGCACCGCACAGGAGCTGCGGGTTTGCAGAATGCGCACACACGTACACACACACACACATATTCGCGTACACACGTACACACACAACAACAACCGCCATTCGCCACTAAGTGGCGGTGACGTCACCACGACGCTTGTGCCAGGCTATGTGCACCCTGAGGCCACGTGAAGTGTCGAACGCCCGCTGGCAGGAGGTCACGGGGCAGACCCAGGTGCCACGGGTCGACTGACTGAGATGACTGGCTGATGCACCACCTGTGCCCCCTACTGTGCCAACCTGCTGTGCTTTAGCCACCCAGCGCTCCGCTCGTTGTTCTGAGCGTCGCTCCTCCGCCCTCCGTTGTTGGAGGGCGACTGCCTCCAACTGCCCAGTAGCGTCCTTCACGAGCCTCCTCCACAGAGGCCGATCTTGACACCGCTGGTACCAGTCATCGGCAAGTTCACTCAGCTCCACGTCCTCATGTACCACATCACTCCATCTCTTCTCTAGCCCGTGCCGCGCCCGCTTAGCCCCCTCGATCCGGCCGAACAAAAGCTGTTTCGGCATGCGGTGGCTGGTTATGCGGGCTACATGACCCAGCCAACGCAGCCTTGCCCGCCGGAGGAGCTCACCGATGGGACCTTGCCCAGATCTTTCAAGCATTTGTGAGCTCACACAATCCAGTCTGGTTAAACCCAGGATGGATCGTAGGCAGGCCAGCCTAAATGTTTCTAACCGGCGAAGATGTTCCATTAGGGGGGTCCACGTTTCGCAAGCGTAGAGAAGGGAGGGAATGACCGTGGCCGGGAAGACCTGAAGCTTAGTGCGGAGCGACAGACCAGGTAGCTTCCACGCAGCGTTACGCAACCGATGAAAAGATATTGCCGCTCGACTGATTCGGAGTGAGACCTCTGCTGTTAAACTGGAGCCAGTCATAAGCACACTGCCCAGGTATGGGAAACTCTCCACTCTCTCCACAACTGCCCCATCACCGATTGGGAGTTGTGGGGGTGGAGTGTCCGATGGTACAAAATACCCAGGCAGGTGCTTAGTTTTGGTGGGCTGATGGTAAGGCCCCACCTCTTAATGGCACGCTCCAGTCTCAGCAGCAGCGTCTCCAACTCCTCCTCTGACTGAGCAGCTATTACCAAATCATCAGCATACATAACGTGGTTGAGCAATAGGGAGCCATCCCTTGACCGCACCCGGGCATCGATCAGCCTCCCATTATATCTGTACCATATGGAGATTCCCCCGGTACAGCTATTGAAGGCTTCACGAACTACGTGGTCAAAATAGATGTTAAATAATGTGGGAGCCAGAGGACATCCCTGTCGCACCCCAAGGTGTACAGGGAATGGCTCTGACTCCCGGCCACGTAGTTTTACCCAGGCCTGCTCACCATCATGAAGGTCCTTAATGATCATGAGCAGAGGGTCAGGTACTCCAAAAGCACGAAGAACAACCCAGAGCCCAGGCCTACTGATGGTATCATAGGCCTTGACCAGGTCAATAAAGCAGAGATGTAGGTCTTGTTGGAATTCCCTACACCTCTGCTGTAGCAGACGGACAGAAAATATGGCATCTGTGCAGGACTGCCCTTTCCTGAAACCGCATTAGGGCTCCGCAAGCCTCTCCTCAGCGTGCCTGGCAAAGCGATGCTGAATAATCCTTGCCAGGACCTTTCCCGGCAAACTGAGGAGTGAGATGCCCCTGTAGTTGTTACAGTCTGTGCGGTCCCCCTTCTTAAAAAGGGGGACCACCAGGGCATCCTTCCAATCCTGCGGAACCCGTCCAGTGGTCCAGACCGTTGTTATGATGTCATATAGGGCAGTCTGTGCACAAACGCCACCCTCCCTCAGCATTTCGCTTGGGAGATCATCTCTGCCCGCTGCCTTTCCTGGTCTCAGACTCCGGATCGCCTTCAGTACTTCCTCAACAGATGGCACCTCAGCCAGCCACTCACAGGGGGTGACTTCTTCCAATATTTGAGGCACCGCAGCCACAGCAGGGTCATCCTCACTTTGTGCCACGATGTTTTCCTGGCTGAAGGATTTTCCCTCCCCCAGGACCTCACAGAAATGCTCAGCAAATCTGCAAACCTGTTCCTGGGGGTCGGAGATTGGATCACCGTTTTTTCCCCTAATGATGGTAATAGGTGTGGCGCTGCAGGTTAC
Source organism: Petromyzon marinus (assembly GCF_010993605.1). Lineage (NCBI taxonomy): Eukaryota > Metazoa > Chordata > Hyperoartia > Petromyzontiformes > Petromyzontidae > Petromyzon > Petromyzon marinus. The sequence goes on along the minus strand of NC_046142.1, from coordinate 1,969,137 downwards.
TTTTTTGATGGAGTTAAATAGAGATTTATGATCACGGGCCACTGAGGCAGACTCCATCTCCTCAGCAACCCGCGACCACCACCCATCCTTGCAACGCCTCACGGCACTCCGAACCTCCGAGCGAAGGCTGCGGTAAGCCTCTTCATTCTCTGACGTGGGATTCTGTAGCCGATGACAGTGGGCCTGTCGCTTTTTCTCAACCATCCTGAACACCTCCTCTGTCAGCCAGGGTCTCTGGGGAGGTCTGGACCGCGTACCCAAAGCAGCCATTGCAGCTGCATGAGTCACAGTCCTAAACCTCGCCCATTTACCCTCGACATCAGGAGGAGTCGGGGACGATGCCAATCCCAGCCGCAAGCGATGATGAAATTCTCGCTTGCAACTTTCATCAGATAACTGAGACCAGGCCACTTTAGGTTGGAATGGGGTCCTGGGTGTACACCCACCACCGGAGTGGAAGAATGGCAGGCGCATCTTACAAATGACTAGTCGATGGTCAGAGGGCAGATCAGCTCCACGGTAGGTCCTGGTGTCAAGGACATGGGCTCGCATCCGCTGGTCCGTCACTATGTAGTCCAGCAGATGTTCTTGCTTGGACCCGGCATGCATCCATGATGTTGTGTGGATGCGCTGATGCCGGAACAGCGTGTTGGTAATTACAAGCCCATGGGCTGCACAAAAATCTAGCAGCCTCCTACCATTGTTATTGAGCTGATCTGGCCCATGCCCTCCAATCACTCCAGACCAGGTGCCAGTATCATGACCACCTTGGGCATTGAAGTCACCCAACATGATGACTCTATCCCGAGGGGCCACTTTAGCCAGCACCTGTGACAGGAGGTCATAGAAGGCATCTGACTCATCGGCTTTGCCTGCATCCCTCCACGGATGTTCATCTTCGGTGGGTGCATAAGTAACCACGACCACCATTCCTCGCCTCCGGTTGATGGGAAGGCGAGCCCAAAGTAGCCTGGGGCTTACAGCTTCCCACACCTCACCGCCACGCTCCCACGCCCCCTTCACTCTTTTGTTCAAAAGAAGAGCCACACCCTGTTGTTTGGCAGTCTGCTGCCCCGAGTAGAGGACTGTCCACCCCTCATGGTGGCAGGAGCCAGAGCCGGTCCACCGGACCTCCTGAATGCCACAGACGTACACACACACGTACACACACAAGTACACACACACAACAACCGCCATTCGCCACTAAGTGGCGGTGACGTCACCACGACGCTTGTGCCAGGCTATGTGCACCCTGAGGCCACGTGAAGTGTCGAACGCCCGCTGGCAGGAGGTCACGGGGCAGACCCAGGTGCCACGGGTCGACTGACTGAGATGACTGGCTGATGCACCACCTGTGCCCCCTACTGTGCCAACCTGCTGTGCTTTAGCCACCTGGCGCTCCGCTCGTTGTTCTGAGCGTCGCTCCTCCGTCCTCCGTTGTTGTTGGAGGGTGATTGCCTCCAACTGCCCAGTAGCAGCGTCCTTCACGAGCCTCCTCTACAGAGGCCGATCTTGACACTGCTGGTACCAGTTATCGACAAGTTCACTCAGCTCCACATCCTCCGTACCGCATCAGTCCATCTCTTCACCAGCCCATGTCGTGCCCATTTAGCCCCCTCTATGCAGCCAAACAGGCTGTTGGGGCAAGTGCTGTTATCACGCACATATGAAGGCGCCTTTGTCTCCCCGGTGGCGATGTTTACACACTGCACCAGGTACTCATTTGAGGCTGAGTCTGCCTAAGGGAGGCCCAGGACTGGTTCAGATAATTTTAACTGACCGTGAGCGGGAATCAAACCTGGGTCGTTGGGTTCATCGTAAATGTCGCCGGGTTCGTGGTGCTGGTCACCCACTTCCTCGTGTGCCATGCCGGCCTTCATAGGTACTTGCTGGCAGCACCTTCTCAAAAAGTTTGTTCAGACTATAAACTATTTAAACTACTTATTTTTTTATTGGGTAAGGCCCACTGAGCTATACAGCTCTGTATAGAAGCGACCTGGCCACAGACGCTAGCTCAACGAAGTGGCTTATCGAGTGGAAATTTATAGCAGCAGCCAAAGACTCTTAAACGGAGGGCCCGGAGAAAAATCCACATGACCACGGGGAGAGAGAGAGACGCAAACTCCAAATATACAGCAGCAGCAGGCGTCAGGGTTGGGTTTGAACCCATGAACCTCCTGCGTACCAGGCGAGGGAGTTCACATCTCACCACATTTTTGCAAGGCATCAAGTCACTGCATTAACCACACAAACATGCAAACAAACATGGCTCTGATAACATATGCATTGTCAAATATGCAGCAGGCGTCAGGGTCGGAATCGGCTCTTGCCCCAACAGTCTGTGAGGCTACACCGGGGATGTTCTTATGTTTTAGGAACATGACCTGATCTGCCCAAAGTTCCCCACGACCTGCACTGCGTGCGGGAAACGCAAGATACCCAGAGAGAAGGTACGTGTGTGTACGAGTGTGTATGTGTGTGTACGTGTGTGTACGAGTGTCTGTACGTGTCTACGTGTGTGTACGAGTGTACGTGTGTGTACGGGATAGAGTCATCTTGTTGGGTGACTTCAATTCCCGAGTTGGTCATGATGCTGGCACCTGGTCTGGAGTGATTGGAGGGCATGGGCCAGATCAGCTCAATAACAACGGTAGGAGGCTGCTAGATTTTTGTGCAGCCCATGGGCTTGTAGTTACCAACACGCTGTTCCGGCATCGGCGCATCCACACAACATCATGGATGCATGCCGGGTCCAAGTAAGAACATCTGCTGGACTACATAGTGACGGACCAACGGATGCGAGCCCATGTCCTTGACACCAGGACCTACCGTGCAGCTGATCTGCCCTCTTAACCATCGACTAGTCATCTGTAAGATGCACCTGCCATTCTTCCACTCCGGTGGTGGGTGTACACCCAGGACCCCATTCCAACCTAAAGTGGCCTGGTCTGAGTTATCTGATGAAAGTTGCAAGCGAGAATTTCATCATCGTTTGCTACTGGGGTTGGCATCGTCCTCCACTCCTCCTGATGTCGAGGGTAAATGGGCGAGGTTCAGGACTGTCACTCATGCAGCTGCATTGGCTGCTTTGGGTACGCGGTCCAGACCTCCCCAGAGACCCTGGCTGACAGAGGAGGTGTTCAGGATAGTTGAGAAAAAGCGACAGGCCCACTGTCATCGGCTACAGAATTCCACGTCAGAGAATGAGGAGGCTTACCACAGCCTTCGCTCGGAGATTCGGAGAGCCGTGAGGCGCTGCAAGGATGGGTGGTGGTCGCGGGTTGCTGAGGAGATGGAGTCTGCCTCAGTGGCCCGCGATCACAAATCTCTATTTAACTCCATCAAAAAAGTAACCTGCAGCGCCACACCTATTACCATCATTAGGGGAAAAAACGGTGATCCAATCTCCGACCCCCAGGAACAGGTTTGCAGATTTGCTGAGCATTTCTGTGAGGTCGTGGGGGAGGGAAAATCCCTCAGCCAGGAAAACATCGTGGCACAAAGCGGGGATGACCCTTCTGAGGCTGCGGTGCCTCAAATATTGGAAGAAGTCACCCCCTGTGAGTGGCTGGCTGAGGTACCATCTGTTGAGGAAGTACTGAAGGCGATCCTGAGTCTGAGACCAGGAAAGGCAGCGGGCAGAGATGATCTCCCTAGCGAAATGCTGAGGGAGGGTGGCGTTTGTGCACAGACTGCCCTATATGACATCATAACAACAGTCTGGACCATTGGACGGGTTCCGCAGGATTGGAAGGATGCCCTGGTGGTCCCTCTCTTTAAGAAGGGGGACCGCAGAGACTGTAACAACTACAGGGGCATCTCACTCCTCAGTGTGCCGGGAAAGGTCCTGGCAAGGATTATTCAACATCGCCTTGCCAGGCACGCTGAGGAGAGGCTTGCAGAGCCCCAATGCGGTTTCAGGAAAGGGCGGTCCTGCACAGATGCCATATTTTCTGTCCGTCTACTACAGCAGAGGTGTAGGGAATTCCAGCAAGACCTACATCTCTGCTTTATTGACCTGGTCAAGGCCTATGATACCATCAATAGGCCTGGCCTCTGGGTTGTTCTTCGTGCTTTTGGAGTCCCTGACCCTCTGCTCACGATCATTAAGGACTTTCATGATGGTGAGCGGGCCCGGGTAAAACTATGTGGCCGGGAGTCAGAGCCATTTCCGGTACACCTTGGGGTGCGACAGGGATGTCCTTTGGCTCCCACATTATTTAACATCTATTTTGACCACGTAGTTCGTGAAGCCTTCAATAGCTGTACCGGGGGAATCTCCATATGGTACAGATATAATGGGAGGCTGATCGATGTCCGGGTGCGGTCAAGGGATGGCTCCCTATTGCTCAACCACATTATGTATGCCGATGATTTGGTAATAGCTGCTCATTCAGAGGAGGAGTTGGAGACGCTGCTGCTGAGATTGGAGCGTGCCACTAAGAGATGGGGCCTTACCATCAGCCCCACCAAAACTAAGCACCTGCCTGGGTATTTTGTACCATCGAACACTCCACACCCACAACTCCCAATCGGTGATGGGGCAGTTGTGGAGAGAGTGGAGAGTCTCCCATACCTGGGCAGTGTGCTTATGACCGGTTCCAGTTTAACAGCAGAGGTCTCACTCCGAATCAGTCGAGCGGCAATATCTTTTCATCGGTTGCGTAACGCTGCGTGGAAGCTACCTGGTATGTCGCTCTGCACTAAGCTTCAGGTCTTCTCGGCCACGGTCATTCCCTCCCTTCTCTACGCTTGCGAAACGTGGACCCCCCTAATGGAACATCTTCGCCGGTTAGAAACATTTAGGCTGGCCTGCCTACGATCCATCCTGGGTTTAACCAGACTGGATTGTGTGAGGAGCTCACAAATCCTTGAAAGATCTGGGCAAGGTCCCATCGGTGAGCTCCTCCGGCGGGCAAGGCTGCGATGGCTGGGTCATGTAGCCCGCATGCCCAGCCACCGCATGCCGAAACAGCTTTTGTTCGGCCGGATTGAGGGGGCTAAGCGGGCGCGGCACGGGCTAGAGAAGAGATGGAGTGATGTGGTACAGGAGGACGTGGAGCTGAGTGGACTTGCTGATGACTGGTACCAGCAGTGTCAAGATCGGCTTCTGTGGAGGAGGCTCGTGAAGGATGCTACTGGGCAGTTGGAGGTAGTCGCCCTCCAACAACAACGGATGGCTGAGGAGCGACGCTCAGAACAACGAGCGGAGCGCCGGGTGGCTAAAGCACAGCAGGTTGGCACAGTAGGGGGCACAGGTGGTGCATCAGCCAGTCATCTCAGTCAGTTGACCCGTGGCACCTGGGTCTGCCCCGTGACCTCCTGCCAGCGGGCGTTCGACACTTCACGTCGCCACTTGGTGGCGAATGGCAGTGGTTGTTGTATGTGTGTGTACGTGTGTATGTATGTGTGTGTACGTGTGTGTGTACGTGTGTGTAAGTGTACGCGTGTGTACGTGTGTATGTACGTGTGTGTGTACGTGTGTGTGTACATGTGTATGTACATGTGTGTGTACGTGTGTGTGCGTGTGTGTAAGTGTACGCGTGTGTACGTGTGTGTGTACGTTTGTGTATACGTGTGTGTGTGTACGTGTGTGTATGTACATGTGTGTGTACGTGTGTGTAAGTGTACGCTTGTATGTACATGTGTATGTACGTATGTGTGTACATGTGTGTGTATGCACGTGTGTATGTACGTGTGTATGTATATGTGTGTACATGTGTGTGTATGCACGTGTGTGCGTACATGTGTGTGTATGTACGTGTGTATGTACATGTGTGTATATACATGGGTGTGTATGTACGTGTGTGTGTACATGTGTGTGTATGTACATGTGTGTGTACATGTGTGTGTGTGTGTACATGTGTGTGTATGCACGTGTGCGCGTTCTGCACACCCGCAGCTCCTGCGTGGTGCAGGGCGCCTGGTGCTGCCTGCAGCGGCCCTGTGGAGGCTACAAGGGGGGTGGTGGGAGCGTCGCCGCGTGGCCGTCTGGAACTTGTTTTTTTCCGCCCTTCCAGCTGCCTCTGCATGAGAAGTCGTGTCTCCGCGTGAAGAGACCCTGCCGCTTCGCAGACATCGGCTGCCCCTTTCAGGTGCGTGACGCCGGGCCGGCACGCGGCGATAGGACGCGGCGTCGCCCACGCGCGTCTCCGCTCAACTCCGCCCGTCCACCACGTCGCTCACCACCGCGTCGCTCACCACCACGTCGCCCACCACCACGTCGCTCACCACCACCGTGTCGCTCATCACCACGTCGCTCACCACCACGTCGCACGTCCACCACGTCGCTCGTCCACCACGTCGCTCACCACCACGTCGCTCACCACCACGTCGCTCACCACCACCACGTCGCTCACCACCATGTCGCTCACCACCACCACGTCGCTCACCACCACGTCGCACGTCCACTACGTCGCTCACCACCACGTCGCTCACCACCACGTCGCACGTCCACCACGTCGCTCGTCCACCACGTCGCTCACCACCACGTCGCTCACCACCACCACGTCGCTCACCACCATGTCGCTCACCACCACCACGTCGCTCACCACCACCGTGTCGCCCACCACCACGTCGCCCACACGCTTCACCGCACGTCCACCACGTCGCCCACCACCACGTCGCTCACGCGCTTCACCACCCGTCCACCACGTCGCCCACACGCTTCACCACCCGTCCACCACGTCGCTCGTCCACCACGTCGCCCACACGCTTCACCACCCGTCCACCACGTCGCCCACACGCTTCACCGCCCGTCCACCACGTTGCTCGTCCACCACGTCGCCCACACGCTTCACCGCTCGTCCGCCGCGCTGGCGACATCAGCACGGCACGGCTCGGTTTCCGCCAGTAGAAAAACAACGACGACGACGACGACAACTTCCCGCGCTGGTTGCCGTTAACTCGCGAACGGAACTCCCCGCCGACCAGGCCGAGGCTGACAAGCTTGCGGGGCACGAGCAGTTGGCCACCGCCTCCCACGTCGCCATCCTGCGCTCCTTCCTGCTGCACTTGCGCGGCCTCCTGCCGCCTCCGGCCGCCGCCGCCGCCGCCGAAGCAGCCGGCGGCGGCGGCGGCGGCGGCGGTGCGGCTGCGGCGGCATCGGTCCCGCAGTTGGACCCGGCTTTGGGCGGCCGACTGTCCAAGCTGGCGCTGAGGTTGTCCCGGTTGGAGGTGGCGGTGGCGGAGAGGGGCGGGCGGGCCGCCGCTCGTGTCAGGAGGCCGTCGGCGGCCGCCGATGGGGCTGAAGGAGGAGCCGGCGCCGGTGAGAAGCCAGCGGTTTCACTTGCCCCTCGTTTTTATTTTACGCGCAAACGAGCTTGACTAGCCGGCTTCGCACGGGACTTGGATTCCTGTCTTGGATTAATACAGGGCCTACGCGCAGGGTGGGGGGGGGGGGCGGGGATGCGTGACGTCAGCAGGCACACAGCGTAACGCTGCCGCATGCGGGTGACATCACAGATGTCACGTCACCGCTCACTTGCCGTGCAAAATATATCCATTATTGCGTGATTGGGCGTGCGCGCGATTGAGAGCAGCTGGTACTTGGGGTGGGTGGTGGCGGCAAAATGTTATCTCCCTCGCCTGGTATACAGGAGGGCATGGGTTCGATCCCTACCCTGAAGCCTGTTGTATGTTTGGAGTTTGAATGTTGTCCCCGTGGTTATGTTGATTTTCTCCGGGTCCTCCGGTTTTTCCCGCCACATTTAAAAACAACGTCACACGTTCGGAGTATTGGACTGCTATCGATGTCCACGTGATGAGCCACTTTCTTGAGCTGCTATCATTAGTGACAGACAGGTAGCTTCTAAAAAAGAGCCTTACTCACAATCACTATATTTAGAATAATAAAATCGTTTTTATTATTCTAAATATGGTGATTGTGAGTAGGCAATCTGGGACCTCGATAGCTTATTGACGATAAGTTCGTGAGCGAGCGCGCCCAATTTTTTGAACCCGCCTCATTTCTGTTCCGCCGGTGCGGTTGACGTTGGCGCCAGGCGAGGAGGAGGCGGCGGTGCCAGCGGCGCTGGAGGAGCGCTGCGCCAGACTCGAGCGCTCGCTGGGCCCGCTGGAGGCGACCGTCGCCGCCTTGGACCGCCAGGCCGAGCGCTGCTCCTCCGCGGCGCGGGAGGCCGACACTCGGCGGCAGGCCGAGCGTGCAGCGGTCGCCACGCTCGCCGGCAAGGTGCGGCCACCGCCAACACCGCTCGGCCACCACCACTCGGCCACCGTCACCACTCGGCCACCACCACCCCCACACGGCCACCACCACCAGTGCCACCACCACCTCCAGTGCCACCACCACCATTTGGCCACCCCCACTCGGCCACCACCACCCCCACTCGGCCACCACCACCACCACTCCCTCTCCCGTTTAGCCTCTAACAGCTGGCCGGGGCCTGGTGCTGCTGCTGCTGTAGTTGTTGTTGTTAACAAGCAGCAGCACCACTGGCGGGCCTGGTGCTGCTGCTGCTGCTGCTGTAGTTGTTGTTGTTAACAAGCAGCAGCACGAGGAGGGCCAAGTACTGCTGCTGTAGTTGTTGTTAACAAGCAGCAGCACGGCCAGGGCCTCGTGCTGCTGCTGTAGTTGTGGTTGTTAACAAGCAGCAGCACGGCTGGGGCCTCGTGCTGCTGCTGCTGTAGTTGTTGTTAACAAGCAGCAGCACGGCCAGGGCCTGCTGCTGCTGTAGTTGTTGTTAACAAGCAGCAGCACGAGGAGGGCCTGGTACTGCTGCTGCTGTAGTAGTTGTTGTAGTTGTTGTTAACAAGCAGCAGCACCACTGGCGGGCGATGCCTGTGAGGGGGTGGCCAGCAGCACCACGCCCGCCCGGGGGCCCCCATGTCTCCCCACCGGGGAGTCACTTTAGGTACTGAATTATTACAGGGAATCCTCTCCTTAGAGGTCTGTTCGTAAATAGATTTGTTACCAACTTTACTCCTGTCGATTCCAAACGTCTTGTACGGCGTGTACACTAAACACGGGGAATGGCTTTAAAAGTTGTATAATCTCCTGCGGATGGAGATGCCACTGGTTCTTCACGTTCTGCAGATGTAGTTGTCACCACCGCCATCTATTGTCCGAACAGGCAACTGGACGTACGGACGAGGTTTGTTCGTACCTCTGAAAGTTTGTAAGTCGAGGAGTTTCTGTATGAGCCATGAGATGATAAGTCTCTGTGTTGGTGGCGGTGAGCGGGAATTAGAAATCATCTAGCTTGGCTCCACCCACACTCTACCTGGCTCCGCCCACACTCCGCATGGCTCCACCCATACTCCATCTGGCTCTGCTCTCACTTCGCCTGGCTCCGCCCACACTCTGCCTGGCTCCGCCCACACTCCACCTGCCTCCGCTCACACTTCGCCTGGCTCCGCCCACACTACACCTGGCCCAGTCCACACTCCGCCTGGCTCCACCCACACTCCGCTTGACTCCGCCCACACTACACCTGGCCCCGTCTACACTTTGCCTGGCCCTGTCCACACTTTACCTGGCTCCACCCACACTCCGCCTGGCTCCGCCCACACTACACCTGGCCCCGTCCACACTTTGCCTGGCTCCACCCACACTCCGCCTGGCTCCACCCCCACTCCGCCTGGCTCCGCCCACACTACACCTGGCCCCATCTACACTTTGCCTGGCCGTGTCCACACTTTGCCTGGCTCCGCCCACACTTTTCCTGGCTCCACCCACACTCCACCTGGCTCCGCCCACACTACACCTGGCCCCGTCCACACTTTGCCTGGCTCCACCCACACTCCATCTGGCTCCGCCCACACTCCGCCTGGCTCCACCCACACTCCGCCTGGCTCCGCCCACACTACACCTGGCCCCGTCTACTCTTTGCCTGGCCCCGTCCACACTTTGCCTGGCTCCGCCCACACTTTTCCTGGCTCCGCCCACACTCCGCCCGGCACCACACAACTGGGAGAAAGTGCCCTCCCCCCCCAAGAAAGCTCCCCCCCCGCCTCACTTATTTTGTGAACGAGAGCAAATTAAATTCTGCCCCTCCGCCCCCTGCACCCTTGTCAGTGTGCCTCCCCTCTTTACATCAAGTGCTGCCCCCCCCGCCCCCCTCTGTACAGGAAGTCTCGCCTCTCTTTACATCAAGTGCCCCCCCCCCGCCCCCCTCTGTACAGGAAGCGCCGCCGCCTCTCTTCAGGAAGTCTCGCCTCTCTTTACAGAAAGTGCCGCACCTATTTACAGGAATTATCGCCCCTTTTTACCAGAAAGTGCTGCCCCCCTCTGTACAGGAAGTGCCGCCCCCAAGTTAAATCTCGTATCGCGCCCCTCCCCCCTCACCCTCCCCCCTCACCCTCCCCCCTCACCCTCCCCCTTCATCCTCCCCCTTCACCCCCTTCACCCTCTCCACCCTCAAAGACGAAACTCCCCCCTGAAGCCTTGCGGCGCTGCGGTCGCGAGATGTGAACTACCTCGCCTGGTATATAGCAGGTCGTGGGTTCCATCCTGACCTTGATGCCCGCTGTATATTTGGAGTTTGCGGTGTCTCTCTCCCCGTGGTCGCGTGGACTTTTCTCCGGGCCCTCCGGCTCCTCCCTCCACGTCTACAAAGCATGCGTTTAAGAGTCTTTGGCCGCTGCTATACATTTCCATATGATGATGGCAAGCCACTTCGTGGAGCTATCACTTGTGGCCTGGTCGCTTCTAAACAGACCGGTATAGCTCAGTGGGCCTCACCTAGTAAAATAAACATAGTTTATAGCCGTAACAGACTTGTGGGGAAAGTTTACGTTAGCCAGCACCTTGTGAAGGTCGCACGGCACACGAGGGGGTGGGTAGCCGACACCACGCCCGGCCGCCTTTGTCTCCCCGGTGGCGATGGTTCGCTGCGCACCTCACCGGGCACTCATTTGAGTCCGCGTCGACCTAGGGGAGGGAGGGAATCGAACTCGCGTGGCCGGGTTTGCAGCGCGCTAACCGCTACGCCACCTCCGCTCCCCACACACCCACGCTCACTCACTCTGTGGAACGCAGGCTCGCGCACGCACGGGGAGGCGGAGTCAGGGACCGAACCCAGCTCCGACCACCCAGTGGCAATCGTTGACTCGCCGCTCGCCGAGGTCCTCGCTTGAGGCCGAGTCCACCGAGGGGAGGAGTCTCGGGAGCTCCTCAGATAATCCGTCAGCCCCGTTGGCGGCGTGAGCCGGAATCGAACTCGGCCGTCTCCGCCCGGTAGCGCGGCGCTGACCGCGGCGCCACCGCTCTCTCTGCCCCCCCCCCCCCCCCCCCCCCCACGCTACCCGGAGCAGCTGCAGGCGCTGGAGCGCAAGCTGGCGCTGCGGGAGGTGGCGCTGGCCGACATGACGCTGCGCCTCTCCGCCCTCGAGGTCTCGTCCCACGACGGCTCCTTCGTGTGGAGGGTCGGCGACGTGCGGCGGCGCCGCGGCGACGCCGGCAGCGGGCGGCAGCTCGCCGTCTACTCGCCAGGTCGGCGCCGGCGCTGTCGCCGCGCGGCGTGGCGGTGGCGCCGGGAACGGACGAGCGAGCACGAGCGGTGGATGTCTAGCGTGTTTCTTTCGGTCCGTGGTTTTGTGGTAATTAATTGAAGGGCGGAGGAGCGACGCTCACGGCGACGAGCGGAGCGCCGGGCGGATAAAACACGGCAAGTTGGCACGGTGGTGGGCACAGGTGGTGCATCGGGCAGCCGTCTCAGCCGTCTCAGTCTCAGTCGTCTCAGTCTCCGTCGTCTCAGTCGTCTCAGTCTCAGTCGCAGTCTCGGTCTCGGTCTCAGTCTCAGTCGTCTCAGTCTCAGTCGTCTCAGTCTCAGTCGTCTCAGTCGTCTCAGTCGTCTCAGTCGTCTCAGTCGTCTCAGTCGTCTCAGTCGTCTCAGTCTAAGTCTCGGCCGTCTCAGTCTCAGTCGTCTCAGTCTCAGTCGTCTCAGTCCCAGTCTCAGTCGTCTCAGTCGTCTCAGTCGTCTCAGTCGTCTCAGTCTCAGTCTCGGTCTCAGTCTCAGTTGTCTCAGTCTCAGTCATCTCAGTCTCAGTCCCAGTCTCAGTCTCAGTCGTCTCAGTCTCAGTTGTCTCAGTCTCAGTTGTCTCAGTCTCAGTCATCTCAGTCTCAGTCCCAGTCTCAGTCTCAGTCGTCTCAGTCGTCTCAGTCCCAGTCTCAGTCTCAGTCGTCTCAGTCGTCTCAGTCTCAGTCGCAGTCTCAGTTGTCTCAGTCGTCTCAGTCTCGGTCTCGGTCTCGGTCTCAGTCTCAGTTGTCTCAGTCTCAGTCATCTCAGTCTCAGTTGTCTCAGTCTCAGTCGTCTCAGTCTCAGTTGTCTCAGTCGTCTCAGTCGTCTCAGTTGTCTCAGTCGTCTCAGTCGTCTCAGTCGTCTCAGTCTCAGTCTCGGTCTCAGTCTCAGTCGTCTCAGTCTCAGTCCCAGTCTCAGTCTCAGTCGTCTCAGTCGTCTCAGTCTCAGTCGTCTCAGTCTCAGTTGTCTCAGTCGTCTCAGTCTCAGTCGTCTCAGTCTCAGTCCCAGTCTCAGTCCCAGTCTCAGTCGTCTCAGCCTCAGTCGTCTCAGTCTCAGTCGTCTCAGTCTCAGTCGTCTCAGTCTCAGTCGTCTCAGTCTCAGTCGTCTCTCTCAGTCGTCTCAGTCTAAGTTGTCTCAGTCTCAGTCGTCTCGGCCGTCTCAGTCGTCTCAGTCTCAGTCATCTCAGTCTCAGCCGTCTCAGTCTCAGTCATCTCAGTCTCAGCCGTCTCAGTCGTCTCAGTCTCAGTCGTCTCAGTCTCAGTCGTCTCAGTCTCAGTCGTCTCAGTCTCAGTCCCAGTCTCAGTCCCAGTCTCAGTCGTCTCAGCCTCAGTCGTCTCAGTCTCAGTCGTCTCAGTCTCAGTCGTCTCAGTCTCAGTCGTCTCAGTCTCAGTCGTCTCTCTCAGTCGTCTCAGTCTAAGTTGTCTCAGTCTCAGTCGTCTCGGCCGTCTCAGTCGTCTCAGTCTCAGTCATCTCAGTCTCAGTCGTCTCAGTCTCAGTCGTCTCAGTCTTAGTCGTCTCAGTCTCAGTCGTCTCAGTCTTAGTCGTCTCAGTCTCAGCCTCAGTCGTCTCAGTCGTCTCAGTCTCAGTCGTCTCGGCCGTCTCAGTCGTCTGTCTCAGTCGTCTCGGCCGTCTCAGTCGTCTCGGCCGTCTCAGTCGTCTCAGTCGTCTCAGTCTCAGTCGTCTCAGTCTCAGTCGTCTCAGTCGTCTCAGTCGTCTGTCTCAGTCGTCTCAGTCTCAGTCGTCTCAGTCTCAGTCGTCTCAGTCTCAGTCGTCTCAGTCTCAGTCGTCTCAGTCGTCTCAGTCGTCTGTCTCAGTCGTCTCAGTCGTCTCAGTCTCAGTCGTCTCGGCCGTCTCAGTCGTCTCAGTCTCAGTCGTCTCAGTCTCAGTCGTCTCAGTCTCAGTCGTCTCAGTCTCAGTCGTCTCAGTCTCAGTCGTCTCAGTCTCAGTCGTCTCAGTCGTCTCAGTCGTCTCAGTCTCAGTCGTCTCAGTCTCAGTCGTCTCAGTCTCAGTCGTCTCAGTCTCAGTCGTCTCAGTCTCAGTCGTTTCAGTCTCAGTCGTCTCAGTCTCAGTCGTCTGTCTCAGTCGTCTCGGCCGTCTCAGTCGTCTCGGCCGTCTCAGTCGTCTCAGTCGTCTCAGTCTCAGTCGTCTCAGTCGTCTCAGTCTCAGTCGTCTCAGTCGTCTCAGTCTCAGTCGTCTCAGTCGTCTCAGTCTCAGTCGTCTCAGTCGTCTCAGTCTCAGTCTCAGTCGTCTCGGCCGTCTCAGTCGTCTCGGTCGACCCGTGGCACCTGAGTCTGCTCCGTGACACCTCACGTGGCTTTAACGTGCACATAGCCTGGCACAAGCGCTGTAGTGGCGAATGTCGGTTGTTGTTGTTGTGTGCCTGTCTTTGTCTCCTGAGGCGTCGTGGCCTTCACAGGTGCTACTCGCTAACAGCACTTGCCCCAGCAGTATGTTAAAGGCTATATGGGGGTTATTTATCTTTGTTTGTGTGGGCTAGGATTGGGCAAGGACATAGCTCCACCACCCTTTAGACTAACGTCACCCACAGACTAACGTCACCCACAGACTAACGTCACCCACAGACTAACGTCACCCACAGACTAACGTTACCCACAGACTAACGTCACCCACAGACTAACGTCACCCACAGACTAACGTCACCCACAGACTAACGTCACCTACAGACTAACGTCACCTACAGACTAACGTCACCTACAGACTAATGTCACCCACAGACTAACGTCACCCACACACTAACATCACCCACAGACTAACGTCACCCACAGACTAACGTCACCTACAGACTAACGTCACCTACAGACTAACGTCACCTACAGACTAACGTCACCTACAGACTAGCGTGACCCACAGACTAACGTCACCCACAGACTAACGTCACCCACAGACTAACGTCACCCACAGACTAACGTCACCCACAGACTAACGTCACCCACAGACTAACGTCACCCACACACTAACGTCACCCACAGACTAACGTCACCCACAGACTAACGTCACCTACAGACTAACGTCACCCACAGACTAACGTCACCCACAGACTAACGTCACCCACAGACTAACGTCACCCACAGACTAACGTCACCTACAGACTAACGTCACCCACAGACTAACGTCACCCACAGACTAACGTCACCCACAGACTAACGTCACCTACAGACTAACGTCACCCACAGACTAACGTCACCTACAGACTAACGTCACCCACAGACTAACGTCACTCACAGACTAACGTCACCTACAGACTAACGTCACCCACAGACTAACGTCACCTACAGACTAACGTCACTCACAGACTAACGTCACCCACAGACTAACGTCACCCACAGACTAACGTCACCCACAGACTAACGTCACCCACAGACTAACGTCACCCACAGACTAACGTCACCCACAGACTAACGTCACCCACAGACTAACGTCACTCACAGACTAACGTCACTCACAGACTAACGTCACCTAGAGACTAACGTCACCTACACACTAACGTCACCTACAGACTAACGTCACCCACAGACTAACGTCACCCACAGACTAACGTCACCCACAGACTAACGTCACCCACAGTCTAACGTTACCCACAGACTAACGTCACCCACAGACTAACGTCACCCACAGACTAACGTTACCGACAGACTAACGTCACCCACAGACTAACGTCACCCACAGACTAACGTCACCCACAGACTAACGTCACCCACAGACTAACGTCACCCACAGACTAACGTCACCCACAGACTAACGTCACCCACAGACTAACGTCACCTACAGACTAACGTCACTCACAGACTAACGTCACCCACAGACTAACGTCACCTACAGACTAACGTCACTCACAGACTAACGTCACCTACAGACTAACGTCACCTACAGACTAACGTCACCTACACACTAACGTCACCTACACACTAACGTCACCTACAGACTAACGTCACCTACAGACTAACGTCACCCACAGACTAACGTCACCCACAGACTAACGTCACCCACAGACTAACGTCACCCACAGACTAACGTCACCCACAGACTAACGTCACCCACAGACTAACGTCACCCACAGACTAACGTCACCCACAGACTAACGTCACCTACAGACTAACGTCACCCACAGACTAACGTCACCCACAGACTAACGTCACCTACAGACTAACGTCACCTACACACTAACGTCACCCACAGACTAACGTCACCTACACACTAACGTCACCCACAGACTAACGTCACCCACAGACTAACGTCACCCACAGACTAACGTCACCCACAGACTAACGTCACCTACACACTAACATCACCCACAGACTAACGTCACCCACAGACTAACGTCACCCACAGACTAACGTCACCCACAGACTAACGTCACCCACAGACTAACGTCACCCACAGACTAACGTCACCTACAGACTAACGTCACCCACAGACTAACGTCACCCACAGACTAACGTCACCTACACACTAACGTCACCCACAGACTAACGTCACCTACAGACTAACGTCACCCACAGACTAACGTCACCTACAGACTAACGTCACTCACAGACTAACGTCACCCACAGACTAACGTCACCCACAGACTAACGTCACCCACAGACTAACGTCACCCACAGACTAACGTTACCCACAGACTAACGTTACCCACAGACTAACGTCACCCACACACTAACGTCACCTACAGACTAACGTCACCCACAGACTAACGTCACCCACAGACTAACGTCACCTACAGACTAACGTCACCCACAGACTAACGTCACCCACAGACTAACGTTACCTACAGACTAACGTCACCTAAAGACTAACGTCACCCACAGACTAACGTCACCCACAGACTAACGTCACCCACAGACTAACGTCACCCACAGACTAACGTCACCTACAGACTAACGTCACCTAAAGACTAACGTCACCCACAGACTAACGTCACCCACAGACTAACGTCACCCACAGACTAACGTCACCCACAGACTAACATCACCTACAGACTAACGTCACCTACAGACTAACGTCACCCACAGACTAGTGTTGGTTATCACGGTGGTGGTGGTGGTGGTCGTGGTGGTGGTGGTGGTGGTTGTGGTGATGGCCGTTGTCTTTACGCCTCCCCTTGGGTCTCCGTGTGGCTTCGGCGACCACCGCCACCGCAGCGGCCGTCATCGGTGCTCACCGCCCGCCCTCCCCCCGCCTCGTCTGCCCGCAGCGTTCTTCACGAGCCGCTACGGCTACAAGATGTGCCTCCGCTTGTACCCCAACGGTGACGGCGCTGGCAAGGGCTCCCACCTCTCGCTCTTCTTCGTCCTCATGCGGGGCGACCACGACGCCATGCTGCGCTGGCCCTTCCGCCAGAAGGTGACGGCAGCAGCCGCAGCAGCAGCAGCAGCAGCAGCAGCAGCGTAGCAACCGTTGTCGTAGCAACCATCGTCGCCAGCATCATTGCCATAGCAACCATCACCGCCACCATCGTCGCCGCCATCGCTGCTATCACCACCGTCACCGCCACCGTCACCGCCACCGTCACCGCCGTCGCCGTCACCGCCATCACCACCGCCGTCACCACCATCGCCGTCACCACCGCCGTCACTGCCATCGCCACCACCGTCACCGCCATCACCACTGCCATCGCTACCACCGTCATCGCCACCACCGTCACCGCCGTCACCGCCACCGCCGTCACCGTCACCGTCATCACCGTCACCGCCATCACCGTCACCGTCACCACCATCGCCGTCACCGCCATCGCCACCACTGTCATCGCCGCCACCGTGACCGTGACCCTTCCACTCCCCCCGCGCCCTCCCCAGGTGACGCTGATGCTGCTGGACCAGGGCCCCCGTCGTGACCACGTCATCGACGCCTTCCGCCCGGACGCGACCACCTCCTCCTTCCAGCGCCCCACCGGAGACCTCAACGTGGCCAGCGGCTGCCCCCTTTTCTGCCCCCTCGGCCGCCTAGTTTCGTCGGAGCAGACCTACGTGCGGGACGACACCTTGTTCATCAAGTGCGTGGTGGACACGGCCGACCTGTGACCCCCCCCACCCACGGCGCCGGGCGGCGCAGCTCCCCCGAGGATTCGGGGAGCACTCGAGAAGCCACGGGCAGCAATGTGGCCCCCTCAGGGTGGAGGAGAAGAGGAGGCGGTGGTGGAAGAGGTGGAAAGGTGGTGGTGGAAGAGGTGGAAAGGTGGTGGAGGAGGAGGTGGTGGTGGTGGATGAAGTGGTGGAGGTGGATGAGGTGGATGAGGAGGAGGTGGTGGATGAGGAGGAGGTGGTGGAGGAGGAGGCAATGATGGAGGTGGAGGCAGTGGTGGAGGAGGTGGTGGATGAGGAGGTGGAGGAGGCTCTTCCGCAGTGGAGTGGTGCGAGGGGAGCGGCAGGGAGATGGTTGAGGTGGCCTGCGGTGAGGTGGGTGGGCGAGTGAATTTGTAGATGGGTGGATGGGTTATTGAGTGGGTGGATGGATGGCTTAGTGAGTGGGTAGATGGGTTAGTGAGTGGGTGGGTGGATGGGTTATTGAGTGGGTGGATGGATGGCTTAGTGAGTGGGTAGATGGGTTAGTGAGTGGGTGGGTGGATGGGTTATTGAGTGGGTGGATGGATGGCTTAGTGAGTGGGTAGATGGGTTAGTGAGTGGGTGGGTGGATGGGTTAGTGAGTGAGTGGGTGGATGGGTTAGTGAGTGGGTGGGTGGATGGGTTAGTGAGTGAGTGGGTGGATGGGTTAGTGAGTGGGTGGGTGGATGGGTTAGTGAGTGAGTGGGTGGATGGGTTAGTGAGTGGGTGGGTGGATGGGTTAGTGAGTGAGTGGGTGGATGGGTTAGTGAGTGGGTGGGTGGATGGGTTAGTGAGTGGGTGGGTGGGTTAGTGAGTGCGTGGGTGGATGGGTTAGTGAGTGAGTGGATGGGTTAGTGAGTGAGTGGGTGGATGGGTTAGTGAGTGAGTGGGTGGGTGGGTTAGTGAGTGAGTGGGTGGATGGGTTAGTGAGTGAGTGAGTGGGTGAGTGAGTGGGTGGGTGGATGGGTTAGTGAGTGAGTAAGTGGATAGGTTAGTGAGTGGGTGGGTGGATGGGTTAGTGAGTGAGTGGGTGGGTTAGTGAGTGAGTGGGTGGGTTAGTGAGTGAGTGGGTGGATGGGTTAGTGAGTGAGTGGGTGGATGGGTTAGTGAGTGAGTGGATGGGTTAGTGAGTGAGTGGGTGGATGGGTTAGTGAGTGAGTGGGTCGATGAGTGGGTGAGTGAGTGGGTGAGTGAATGGGTGGGTGGATGGGTTAGTGAGTGAGTGGGTGGGTGTGTTAGTGGGTGGGTGGGTTAGTGAGTGAGTGGGTGGATGGGTTAGTGAGTGAGTGGGTGGATGGGTTAGTGAGTGAGTGAGTGGGTGGGTTAGTGGGTGGGTGGGTGGGTTAGTGAGTGAGTGGGTGAGTGAGTGGGTAGGTGGGTTAGTGAGTGGGTGGGTTAGTGGGTGGGTAGGTGGGTTAGTGAGTGAGTGGGTGGGTTAGTGAGTTGATGTATGAATGGGTGGGTGAGTGTCCGAGTGGGTGGATGAGCGAGTGAGTGCGTTGAAGTGTCACGGTTGGTGCTTGTTGTGGTGGTGGTGGTTGTTGTGGTGGTGGTGGTTGTTGGAACGCAGTGGCGGGATGGGTAGGAGGGGGACGGCGTAGGAACTTCCCCTTCGCCCGCTTTGCAAAGGACAAAGCGTGGCTTGGGCAGGTCGCCTCGCGTCTCTCCGCGCTCTCACGGTGGGCGATGGCCGGAGCTGCAGGGCCAGCGAAGAGCCGTGGCGGCCAACGGGGAGGAAGGAAGGAAGAAGCAGCAGAGAGGATTTGCCGCCCCGAGGGGCCGCCCTTCGCGGAGTTGGAGGGGCGATTGAAGCGATCGGCACCGGCGCAGGAGCGCGAGGGATCGCCGCGTCGCGAGGTTCACGTGGGGCGCCGCCACGGTGATTATTGTGGGGTGCGTGGGTTTGATCCCTGACCAGGCGGCCCTGGTTAACCCTGCGTTGTCTATAAACTGTATAGTCCGACTGGCGTCACGGTCCACATATCTCTCACTCGCTCACTCACCGACTCGCCCACCGACTCGCCCGGTCACTCGGTCACTCGCTCACTCACCCACTCGCCCAGTCACTCGCTCACCCACTCGCTCACTCACCCATTCGCCCAGTCACTCGCTCACCCACTCGCTCACTCGCCGACTCGCCCGGTCACTCGCTCACCCACTCGCCCAGTCACTCGCTCACCCACTCGCTCACCCACCCACTCGCCCGGTCACTCGCTCACCCACTTGCTCACTCACCCACTCGCCCAGTCACTCGCTCACCCACTCGCTCACCCACCCACTCGCTCACTCACCCACTCGCCCGGTCACTCGCTCACCCACTCGCTCACTCACCCACTCGCCCGGTCACTTGCTCACCCACTCGCCCAGTCACTTGCTCACCCACTCGCTCACTCACCCACTCGCCCAGCCACTCGCTCACCCACTCGCTCACTCACCCACTCGCCCAGTCACTCGCTCACCCACTCGCTCACTCACCCACTCGCCCAGTCACTCGCTCACCCACTCGCTCACTCACCCACTCGCCCAGTCACTCGCTCACCCACTCGCCCAGTCACTCGCTCACCCACTCGCTCACTCACCGACTCGGCCAGTCACTCGCTCACCCACTCGCTCACTCACCGACTCGCCCAGTCACTCGCTCACCCACTCGCCCAGTCAGTCGCTCACTCACCCACTCGCCCGGTCACTCGCTCACCCACTCACTCACTCACCCACTCGCCCGGTCACTCGCTCACCCACTCGCCCAGTCACTCGCTCACCCACTCACTCACTCGCCCGGTCACTCGCTCACTCACCGACTCGCCGGTCACTCGCTCACCCACTCGCTCACTCACCGACTCGCTCAGTCACTCGCTCACCCACAACACTCGTCCAGTCACTCGCTCACCCACTCGCGCAGTCACTCGCTCACCCACTCGCTCACTCACCCACTCGCCCAGTCACTCGCTCACCCACTCGCCCAGTCACTTGCTCACCCACTCGCTCACTCACCCACTCGCCCAGTCACTCGCTCACCCACTCGCTCACTCAGTGACTCGCCCAGTCACTCGCTCACCCACTCGTTCACTCACCCACTCGCCCAGTCACTCGCTCACTCACCGACTCGCCCGGTCACTCGCTCACCCACTCGCTCACTCACCCACTCGCCCAGTCACTCGCTCACCCACTCGCTCACTCAGCGACTTACCCAGTCGCTTGCTCACTGACATGCTCGCTCGCTCACCCACTCGCTCACTCAGCGACTCACCTAGTCGCTCGCTCACTGACACGCTCACACGCTCACTCAGTCGCTCACGCGGCCACTCGCTCGCCCACTCACCTGCTCATTCACTCACCCACCCACTAATTCACAAATTCAATCTCTCACCCACCCACTCACCGGTGAGTTAAATGACAATTCTGATAGCCAACTACAGCGAATGAAATATACTGGCTTACATGGTGATACTAATACATCAGATTATCTTTATTTAATCTTAGGTAGTGTTACATTAACAACTTATAGGCCTCCCGTCACGGTAATATGGAAATTCCACACAGCCGACGGAGACGCGAGATTGTCTGAAGACTCCTGACCCCTCAAGTACGCAACGGGCAGACACGGGCTCTGTGAACTCGAAACACGATCGCATGCTCACTCAACTCGATTCTCACTCAACTCGATTCTCTCGCAACTCGATTCTCTCTCGCTCAACTTTCTCGGCTCTCTCTCCCGTCGGACGCTTTATTTATTTGTTTTGTGTATCCGTTGTTTACTCAATGTTTGTAAACAGCGGCGTTGACGACACGTGACGACAATATATCACCACCGCCACGTGCGGTGTGTGTCGTGTGTATTGCGTGGTGTGTGTATTGTGTGGTGTATGTATGTTGTGTGTGTGTTGTGTGTATGTTGCGTGTGTGTTGCGTTGTGTGTGTTGCGTTGTGTGTGTTGTGTGTTGCGTTGTGTGTGTTGTGTATGGTGTGTGTGTTGTGTATGGTGTTGTGTTGCGTGTGGTGTATGTGTGTTTTGAGTGTGTTGCGTGTATGTTGTGTGTGTTGTGTTGCGTGTGGTGTATGTGTGTTTTGTGTGTGTTTTGTGTGTATGTTTTGTGTATGGTGTGTTTGTTTCGTGTGTTGTGTGTGTGCTGTGTATGTTGTGTGTGTTGTGTATGTTGTGTGTGTTGCGTGTGCATTCGTTTAACGTCGCCATGACTATTGCTAAATGTTGTAAGCTAAAAGAGCCCCGTCAGCGTGTAAGCTGGGTTCGAGCCCTGGGTGTGTCTGTCTCTCACAGGGAGTTCACAATGGCCATGTCAGAGACACTGAGGCAGTCCACTAAGAACCTGGGTTCGATTCCTGGGTGTGTCTCTCACAGGGAGTTCACAATGGCCATGTCAGAGACTCTGAGGCAGTCTCACTAAGAACCTGGGTTCGATCCCTGGGTGTGTCTGTCTCTCACAGGGAGTTCACAATGGCCATGTCAGAGACTCTGAGGCAGTCCCACTAAGAACCTGGGTTCGAGCCCTGGGTCTGTCTCTCAGGGAGTTCACAATGGCCATGTCAGAGACACTGAGGCAGTCCACTAAGAACCTGGGTTCGATTCCTGGGTGTGTCTCTCACAGGGGGTTCACAATGGCCATGTCAGAGACACTGAGGCAGTCCACTAAGAACCTGGGTTCGATTCCTGGGTGTGTCTCTCACAGGGGGTTCACAGTGGGCCATGTCAGAGACACTGAGGCAGTCCACTAAGAACCTGGGTTCGAGCCCTGGGTGTGTCTCTCACAGGGAGTTCACAATGGCCATGTCAGAGACACTGAGGCAGTCCCACTAAGAACCTGGGTTCGAGCCCTGGGTGTGTCTCTCACAGGGGGTTCACAATGGCCATGACAGAGACACTGAGGCAGTCCACTAAGAACCTGGGTTCGATCCCTGGGTGTGTCTCTCAGGGAGTTCACAATGGCCATGTCAGAGACACTGAGGCAGTCCACTAAGAACCTGGGTTCGAGCCCTGTGTGTGTCTCTCAGGGGGTTCACAATGGCCATGTCAGGGACACTGAGGCAGTCCCACTAAGAACCTGGGTTCGAGCCCTGGGTGTGTCTCTCACAGGGGGTTCACAATGGACCATGTCAGGGACACTGAGGCAGTCCACTAAGAACTTGGGTTCAAGCCCTGGGTGTGTCTCTCACAGGGGGTTCACAATGGACCATGTCAGGGACACTGAGGCAGTCCACTAAGAACCTGGGTTCGAGCCCTGGGTGTGTCTCTCACAGGGGGTTCTTAATGCCCTCAGTGGCTGATTTGTGTGTTCGTGTGCGACCCTGAATTCGTGCAGTGATTCATCAATGGCGCGTTCCTTGGTTTAATCAACCGTGCCATCGACTCCTCTCCAATACCAATCGATACAATCAATACAATGCCTTCGACTACCCTCCAATACCAATTCATACAACAACCGCCATTCGCCACTCGGTGACGGTGACGTCACCGCGGCGCCTGTGCCAGGCTAGGTGCACTTTGAGGCTATCACGTGAAATGTCGAAGGTTCGCTGACAGGAGGAGATCACGGAACAGACCCAGCAGGTGACATTAGTTAGCTGACTGAGATGACTGGCAGATGCACCACTGTGCCAGGCTAGGTGCAGGAGGTCACGGGACAGACCCAGCAGGTGACATTAGTTGGCTGTCTGAGATGACTGGCAGATGCACCACTGTGCCAGGCTAGGTGCAGGAGGTCACGGGACAGACCCAGCAGGTGACATTAGTTGGCTGACTGAGATGACTGGCAGATGCACCACTGTGCCAGGCTAGGTGCAGGAGGTCACGGGACAGACCCAGGTGGTGCCGTGGTTTGACCGCCTGTGCCCCCCACTGTGCCAACTCGCTGCGTTTCCATCTTCCTGGCACTCCGCTCGTTTTGAGTCGCTCCTCTATCACCACCTCTACCACCACGAGTCTCTCCTCTACCACCACCACGAGTCGCGCCTCTACCACCACCACCACCACGAGTCTCTCCTGTACTACCACCACCACGAGTCTCTCTACCACCACCACGAGTCTCTCCTGTACTACCACCACCACGAGTCTCTCTACCACCACCACCACCACGAGTCTCTCCTGTACCACCACCACCACCACGAGTCTCTCCTGTACCACCACCACCACCACGAGTCGCTCCTCTACCACCACCACCACGAGTCTCTCCTGTACCACCACCACCACCACGAGTCGCTCCTCTACCACCACCACGAGTCTCTCCTGTACCACCACTACCACCACCACGAGTCTCTCTACCACCACCACCACGAGTCTCTCCTGTACCACCACCTCTACCACCACCACCACGAGTCTCTCCTGTACCACCACCACCACCACGAGTCTCTCCTGTACCACCACCACCACGAGTCTCTCTACCATCACCACCACCACGAGTCGCTCGCTGCGTTTGAAGTTCGCCTGAACAACTCGCACCCGGCGTCGGATGGAGCGAGCGCGGGTCCTGTAGCGTTTGCTGTTATAAAGAGTCCCTACATTTTAGTTTAAAGCGATTTGAAGCATCTTTTATATATTTTATTGGGGGGGGTCAGAGCTTTGTGACGTCATATTTGAGGTGCCGACTTTTTGTGACGCCGTGTGACGAGGAGGAGGAGGAGGGGGGGGGTTAAAAAATCGTCAGCAATCGCGTGACGTCATTTATGGGCGGCCCCTTATCTCGATCCCGCAATCCCAGCCAGGTGAAAGTCCGCGTGGAACCGATACCCCCAGCGAGGCCATCTTTACATTAACGACGAGTGGAGAAGAATTCACAATTCTCTCATTCAAAACACAACGCCATCCTAACATCCTTCTTCGTCAACGGTCACAGGGTGTCTCACTCTAAAACTTCACGACGGAGCCTCGGGATCCCTGCGTTAAGGCGTCGGTTCGTGCGCCAATTGTCGTTCTTTGTGACTCTCCTGCCCGAAGGCCGTGAATGTTTGTGTGGGGGGCGGGGGGGGGGGGCGCCGCAGCCCCCCACAAAAACACCCCCGAGTTGAGCAGAATTTGCCCCAAGTCAAACGCGCACTCGCACCAAAGACAAAGACACCCCGTGTAGCCTGTGACGGGCTGCTGGGGCAAGTGCTCTTGGTAGCGAGCGGCTGCTACGAGGGGGTGGGCGGCCAGCGACACGTTCACTGCTGCACGCCGCAGCAGGGAGGGAGGGAGGGGAGGAGGGAGGGGGAGGGAGTGGGGAGGGGAGGAGGGAGGGGGAGGGAGGGGGAGGGAGTGGGGAGGGAGGGGGGGAGGGAGGGAGGGAGGGGGGGAGGGCCCCGGATGTCTCTCGGCTCCACGTGGAGGGGGCGAGACGCTGAGTCAACAGCGGCGCTGCGGGTGGCTCCACAGTGGCCGTGTGGGGCGCCAGGGTGGCTGTGAGATGTTGACGACCTCGCCTGGTGCGCAGGAGGTCGTGGGTTCGATCCCGAGATGTTGACGACCTCGCCTGGTCTACAGGAGGTCGTGGGTTCGATCCCGAGATGTTGACGACCTCGCCTGGTGCGCAGGAGGTCGTGGGTTCGATCCCGAGATGTTGACGACCTCGCCTGGTCTACAGGAGGTCGTGGGTTCGATCCCGAGATGTTGACGACCTCGCCTGGTGTGCAGGAGGTCGTGGGTTCGATCCCGAGATGTTGACGACCTCGCCTGGTCTACAGGAGGTCGTGGGTTCGATCCCGAGATGTTGACGACCTCGCCTGGTGTGCAGGAGGTCGTGGGTTCGATCCCGAGATGTTGACGACCTCGCCTGGTCTACAGGAGGTCGTGGGTTCGATCCCGAGATGTTTACGACCTCGCCTGGTCTACAGGAGGTCGTGGGTTCGATCCCGAGATGTTGACGAGCTCGCCTGGTCTACAGGAGGTCGTGGGTTCGATCCCGAGATGTTGACGACCTCGCCAGGTGCGCAGGAGGTCGTGGGTTCGATCCCGGCCCTGACGCCTGCTGAATATTTGGAGTCTGCGTCTCTCTCCCTGTGAGTCGCGTGGATTTGTCTCCCAGTCCTGCGGAATTTCCCCCCACATTTAGATTCAACGTCAGCACCACGCGATTTAGAGTCTTGGGATGCTGCTGTAAATTTCCACTCGATGAGCCATGTCATAGACGCTGAGTCACCTACACTGGGGACCTGGGTTAGAGACCTGGGTCTGGGTGTCTCTCTCAGTAGGTTCACAGTGACCATGTAAGAGACGCTGAGTCACCTACACTGGAGACCTGGGTCAGAGACCTTGGTCTGGGTGTATCTCTCAGTAGGTTCACAGTGACCATGTAAGAGACGCTGAGTCACCTACACTGGAGACCTGGGTTAGAGACCTGGGTCTGGGTGTCTCTCTCAGTAGGTTCACAGTGACCATGTAAGAGACGCTGAGTCACCTACACTGGAGACCTGGGTTAGAGACCTGGGTCTGGGTGTCTCTCTCAGTAGGTTCACAGTGACCATGTAAGAGACGCTGAGTCACCTACACTGGAGACCTGGGTTAGAGACCTGGGTTAGAGACCTGGGTCTGGGTGTCTCAGTAGGTTCACAGTGGCGGTGTAAGAGTCGCTGAGTCACCTACACTGGAGACCTGGGTTAGAGACCTGGGTCTGGGTGTCTCTCTCAGTAGGTTCACAGTGGCGGTGTAAGAGACACTGAGTCACCTACACTGGAGACCTGGGTTAGAGACCTGGGTCTAGGTGTCTCTCTCAGTGTGTTCACAGTGACCATGTGAGAGGCGCTGAGTCACCTACACTGGAGACCTGGGATAGAGACCTGGGTTAGAGACCTTGGTTAGAGACCTGGGTTAGAGACCTGGGTCTGGGTGTCTCTCTCAGTGGGTTCACAGTGGCCATGTAAGAGACGCTGAGTTATCTACACTGGAGACCTGGGTTAGAGACCTGGGTTAGACACCTGGTACCCTGGCTCCAAGCCGGGACATGGCGACCCTCAATGCTGCCACCGCCACCACCACCGCCACCACCGCCACCACCACCTTCACCACCACCATACATCAACATACATCAACACACCACATCAACACACCACATCAACACACATCAACACACATCAACACACATCAACACACCACATCAACACACCACATCAACACACATCAACACACCACATCAACACACCACATCAACACACATCATACATCAACACACCACATCAACACACATCAATACACCACATCAACATACATCAACACACCACATCAACACACCACATCAACACACCACATCAACACACCACATCAACACACCACATCAACACACATCATACATCAACACACCACATCAACACACATCAACACACCACATCAACACACCACATCAACACACCACATCAACACACCACATCAACACACATCAACACACATCAACACACCACATCAACACCACATCAACACACCACATCAACATTCATCAACACACCACGTCAACACACCACATCAACACACCACATCAATACACCACATCAACACACATCAACACACCACATCAACACACCACATCAACACACCACATCAACACACCACATCAACACACCACATCAACACACCACATCAACACACCACATCAACACACCACATCAACACACATCATCAACACACATCAACACACCACATCAACACACCACATCAACACACATCATCAACACACCACATCAACACACCACGTCAACACACCACATCAACACACATCAACACATCACATCAACACATCACATCAACACACCACATCAACACACCACATCAACACGCGAGTTCATCACCGGTCAGTTTGGTGGGTGGGGACATCAACAGTCAGTGTCCTTGGCGAGTTCATCATTGGTGAGTTTGGTGAGTGAGTTCATTACCGGTGAGTTTGGTGAGTGAGTTTACTGAGTTTGGTGAGTGAGTTTAGTGAGTTTAGTGAGTTTGGTGAGTGAGTTTAGTAAGTTTGGTGGGTGAGTTGGGTGAGTGAGTTTAGTGAGTGCGTTTGGTGAGTGAGTTTGGTGAGTGAATTTAGTGAGTTTTGTGAGTGAGTTTGGTGCGTGAGTTTGGTTAGTGAGTTTGGTGAGTGAGTTTGGTGAGTGATTTTAGTGAGTTTGGTGAGTGAGTTTGGTGAGTTGGGTGAGTTTGATGAGTGAGTTTATACTCTTTGGTTCTATTCGGCAAAGTCACGTAGGTAAAACAATATAAAACAACAAAAATCACGACGTTTCGGCCACAACACAAGCGGCCTTCATCAGGTGAAGGGACCAGCCTGTCTCGAAGACTGCGCTGGAGTGAGACAGAGCCAAGCTCAGACTGCGACCTTTAAGCTGTGTGAGAGGGATTAAGGTGCCTTGACAAAGGAATTAGCGTAAAAAATTAGCATTTGATTGGCGTACTTATCATGATGAAAGGTGTAGCACAGTGATCGGCACCGGCAGTGCACCAGCCTGTGCTGCGAAAGTTTGGGGTACCACTACTTGAAAAAATATACTGTACCAATAAAAATTAGTTTAACGTTTGGTTCGATTTAGAACTTCTTTCCAATGGTTGCTTAATTTGAAACCATCTTCTCGGTTGAAATTGTCTCTGTGTTTGTAGATCGGAATTGCCTCGTGAACAAATCTCTGATAAAAACCCGTGGGTTTGCAAATAATTTAGTGAGTTTGGTGAGTGAGTTTGGTGGGTGAGTTGGGTGAGTTTGGTGAGTGAGTTTGGTGGGTGAGTTGGGTGAGTTGGGTGAGTTGGGTGAGTTTGGTTAGT
Source organism: Petromyzon marinus (assembly GCF_010993605.1). Taxonomy (NCBI): domain Eukaryota; kingdom Metazoa; phylum Chordata; class Hyperoartia; order Petromyzontiformes; family Petromyzontidae; genus Petromyzon; species Petromyzon marinus. The sequence goes on along the minus strand of NC_046142.1, from coordinate 1,940,869 downwards.
GAGTTTGATGAGTGAGTTCGGTGGGTGAGTTTAGTAAGTTTAGTGAGTTCGGTGGGTGAGTTTAGTGAGTTTAGTGAGTTTGGTGCGTGAGCTTGGTGAGTCAGTTTAGTGAGTTTGATGAGTGAGTTTGGTGGGTGAGTTTGGTGAGTGAGTTTGGTGAGTGAGTTTAATGAGTTTGGTGAGTTAGTTTAGTGAGTTTGGTGAGTGAGTTTAATGAGTTTGGTGAGTTAGTTTGGTGAGTGAGTTTAGTGAGTTTGGTGGGTGAGTTTGGTGAGTGAGTTTAATGAGTTTGGTGAGTGAGTTTAGTGAGTTTGGTGAGTGAGTTTAATGAGTTTGGTGAGTTTGGTGAGTGAGTTTAGTGAGTTTGGTGGGTGAGTTTAGTTAGTGAGTTTGGTGAGTGAGTTCATCAACGACTTGGCACTCTGCACGCGTCACAGACCACGTGGCACCATCCAGACGCTCGCCCCTAATGATGATAATTCATCGTGATTAATCATCACTAATGGTAATTAATCACAATCATTACTAACAACTACAATTTAATCACGCGGCGGGTATTTCCAACCTTTGGTCATCGGCACGACTGGTCCGGGGGGTCCGCTGGGAATGGTGGAACGCGCACATTTGTAGTTGGGAGTTTATTTTCTGAGGCTATTTTTGGGCGTGTTTAAACAATAACCCTCTAAGCTCAACCAACAGTCGCTTCCCCCCCAACACTTCTAACCACGCCGAGAGTTGCAGCGGAGGGCATGGAGGGAGGAGGGAGGAGGGGTGGTGGTGGTGGTGCGGAATTTCCAACACCCCTTGCATTTTTATTCCTCGGGGGAGAAGGGGGGAGGGGGGTGAAGATCTCGAGCGAGAACCACAACAGAGTCTGCCCGGGCCCACGAATGAGATTTCCCTAAATATTCACCTTCCTCTGTCGCTCTCTCGCTCTCTCTCTCGCTCTCTCTCTCGCCCGCGTCTCCGAGAGAGGAAACGGCCACGCACTTCGCGTTTCCTTCCATGAGATCACACGAGCAGGCGTATCGCTCGGGTATAAGAGGGACGTGCGGGTGAGAGCGAAGGGGAGAGTCGTGGTTGACGGAGGCACAGAGAGAGAGAGAGACAGAGAGACACAGAGAGAGACACAGAGAGAGACAGAGACACACAGAGAGAGACAGAGACACAGAGAGAGACACAGAGACACAGAGAGAGACACAGAGAGAGACACAGAGAGAGACACAGAGAGAGACACAGAGAGAGACACAGAGAAAGACACAGAGACACAGAGAGAGACACAGAGAGAGACACAGAGAGACACACAGAGACACACAGAGAGAGACAGAGACACAGAGAGACGTCACAATCGCGAGTGTTTAACAGCGCGACCTGAAGATCCGAGTCGTACGTTTGGGTAATATGATTTCGCGTGTCTGTGTCTATGCGTGTCTGTGCGATTCTGTGTGTGTGTCTGTCTGTGTGTCTGTGCGTTTCTGTGTCTATGTGCGTGTCTGTGTGTGTCTATGTGCGTGTCTGTCTGTGTGTCTATGTGTGTGTCTGTGCGTTTCTGTGCGTTTCTGTGTGTGTGTCTGTCTGTGTGTCCGTGTGTGTGTCTGCGCGTGTCTGTGCGATTCTGTGTGTGTGTGTCTGTCTGTGTGTCTATGTGTGTGTCTATGTGTGTGTCTGTGCGTGTCTGTGCGTTTCTGTGTGTCTATGTGCGTGTCTGTGTGTGTCTGTGTGTTTCTGTGTGTGTGTCTGTGTGTGTGTCTGTGTGTGTGTCTGTGTGTGTGTGTCTGTGTGTATGTCTGTGGAGGAGGCTCGTGAAGGACGCTGCTACTGGGCAGCTGAAGGGCAGTCGCCCTCCAGCAACAGCGGAGGGCAGAGGAGCAACGCTCACAACAACGAGCGGAGCGCCGGGTGGATAAAATGTAGCGAGTTGGCACAATAGGGGGCACAGCTGGTGCACCTAGCCTGGCACAGCTGGTGTGCGTCTGCCAGTCATCTCAGTCAGTAAACCCATAACATCACCTGGGTCTGTCCCGTGACCTCCTGCACCTAGCCTGGCACAGTGGTGCATCTGCCAGTCATCTCGGTCAGTCAACTCTTCACCTGCTGGGTCATTCCCGTGACCTCCTGCACCTAGCCTGGCACAGTGGTGCATCTGCCAGCCATCTCAGTCAGCCAACTAATGTCACCCGCTGGGTCTGTCCCGTGACCTCCTGCACCTAGCCTGGCACAGTGGTGCATCTGCCAGTCATCTCAGTCAGCCAACTAATGTCACCCGCTGGGTCTGTCCCGTGACCTCCTGCACCTAGCCTGGCACAGTGGTGCATCTGCCAGTCATCTCAGTCAGCCAACTAATGTCACCCGCTGGGTCTGTCCCGTGACCTCCTGCACCTAGCCTGGCACAGTGGTGCATCTGCCAGCCATCTCGGTCAACCCACGGCACCTGCTGGGTGTGTCACGTGACCTCCTGCCAGCAGCGAGCCTTCGAGGCTTCACGCGGTGGCCTCAAGGTGCACCTAGCCTGGCACAAGCGTAGTGGCGACGTCACCGCCACTTGGTAGTGAACTGTGGTTGAGTTGCCACCAGTCTGACCCAAGTTCGACTCCTGCCCACGGCCACCACCAACACCACCGGTGACGATTATCAGAACCGGTTGCTGGTACCTCCCCTAGGTCGACTCAGCCTCAAATGAGTAACCCGGTGCGGTGTGCAGTGAACATCGCCACTGGGGGAGACAAAGGCGGCCGGGCGTGGTGCTGGCCACCCACCCCCCTCGTGTACCACAGTGCCGGTAGCCTTCACAGCTGCTGCCACTCGCTAGCAGCACTTGGCCCAGCAGTCTGTTTAAGGCTACACGATATCACGATGTCGCGATATCGCGATATCACGATATCACGATACCGTGATATCGCGATATCACGATACCGCGATATCGCGATACCGCGTTTTCCTCTCGTAAGAGATGGGCCTCCGTCACGTGGTGAAATGGAGGACGTGGGTGCCATGATTGATGAACGTCGATATATGACACATGGGGTTAAATAAAGGAAAGTTGGTGACAAGGCGGGCGACTCTGAATGAGGCTAAACACGGGGGCTGTGGACGCTTTCGACGACTGATTGCCTCATGCTCCTGCCAGCGATTCACGGGACTCACTCGATGTGTGACCCTTCCCCGTGGTGGCGGCAGGTACACGACAGGGATACCAACGTCAGGGCAAGATGATGCTACTGTCTGCAATCACGTTCACAGTCATAACCGGTGAGTTTGTGGGTCTCTGTGGGAGTCTGTGTGAGTCTGTGGGTCTCTGTGTGAGTCTGTGTCTCTCTGTGTTAGTCTGTCTCTCTGTGTGAGTCTGTGGCTAACTGTGTGAGTGTGTATCTCTGTGTGAGTCTGTGTCTCTCTGTGTGAGTCTGTATCTCTCTGTGTGAGTCTATGTCTCTCTGTGTGAGTCTGTGTCTCTCTTGTGTGAGTCTGTGTCTCTCTGTGTGAGTCTGTGTCTCTCTTGTGTGAGTCTGTGTCTGTCTCTCTGTGTGAGTCTGTGTCTCTCTGAGTGAGTCTGTGTCTCTCTGTGTGAGTCTGTGGGTCTCTGTGTGAGTCTGTGTCTCTCTGTGTTAGTCTGTCTCTCTGTGTGAGTCTGTGGCTAACTGTGTGAGTGTGTATCTCTGTGTGAGTCTGTGTCTCTCTGTGTGAGTCTGTGTCTCTCTGTGTGAGTCTATGTCTCTCTGTGTGAGTCTGTGGCTCTCTTGTGTGAGTCTGTGTCTCTCTGTGTGAGTCTGTGTCTCTCTTGTGTGAGTCTGTGTCTCTCTTCTGTGAGTCTGTGTCTGTCTCTCTGTGTGAGTCTGTGTCTCTCTGAGTGAGTCTGTGTCTCTCTGTGTGAGTCTGTGGGTCTCTGTGTGAGTCTTTGTCTCTCTGTGTGAGTCTGTGTCTCTTTGTGTTAGTCTGTGTCTCTCTGTGTGAGTCTGTGGCTAACTGTGTGAATGTGTATCTCTGTGTGAGTCTGTGTCTCTCTGTGTGAGTCTGTGTCTCTCTGTGTGAGTCTGTGTCTCTCTGTGTAAGTCTGTGTCTCTCTGTGTGAGTCTGTGTCTCTCTGTGTGAGTCTCTGTCTCTCTGTGTGAGTCTGTGTCTCTGCAATCACGTTCACAGTCATAACCGGTGAGTTTGTGGGTCTCTGTGGGAGTCTGTGTGAGTCTGTGGGTCTCTGTGTGAGTCTGTGTCTCTCTGTGTTAGTCTGTCTCTCTGTGTGAGTCTGTGGCTAACTGTGTGAGTGTGTATCTCTGTGTGAGTCTGTGTCTCTCTGTGTGAGTCTGTGTCTCTCTGTGTGAGTCTATGTCTCTCTGTGTGAGTCTGTGGCTCTCTTGTGTGAGTCTGTGTCTCTCTGTGTGAGTCTGTGTCTCTCTTGTGTGAGTCTGTGTCTCTCTTCTGTGAGTCTGTGTCTGTCTCTCTGTGTGAGTCTGTGTCTCTCTGAGTGAGTCTGTGTCTCTCTGTGTGAGTCTGTGGGTCTCTGTGTGAGTCTTTGTCTCTCTGTGTGAGTCTGTGTCTCTTTGTGTTAGTCTGTGTCTCTCTGTGTGAGTCTGTGGCTAACTGTGTGAATGTGTATCTCTGTGTGAGTCTGTGTCTCTCTGTGTGAGTCTGTGTCTCTCTGTGTGAGTCTGTGTCTCTCTGTGTAAGTCTGTGTCTCTCTGTGTGAGTCTGTGTCTCTCTGTGTGAGTCTCTGTCTCTCTGTGTGAGTCTGTGTCTCTCTGTGTGAGTCTGTGTCTCTCTGTGTGAGTCTGTGTCTCTCTGTGTGTGTCTGTGTGTGTCTGTGTGTGTTTGTGTGTGTCTGTGTGTGTGTGTGTCTGTGTGTGTGTCTGTGTGTGTGTCTGTGTGTGTGTGTGTCTGTGTGTGTGTGTCTGTGTGTGTGTGTCTGTGTGTGTGTCTGTGTCTGTGTGTGTGAGTCTGTGTTTGTGTGTGTCTGTGTGTGAGTCTGTGTGTCTGTGTGTGTGTGTCTGTGTGTGTGTGTCTGTGTGGGGGGAGCGGTAGTGTAGTGGTTAGCGCTACGCTGCGCTACGAACCCGGCGACCCGAGTTTGATTCGCGCTCACGGCCACCACCAGTGACGATTATTTGAACCGGTCCTGGGCCTCCCCTAGGTCGACTCAGCCTCAAACGAGTAACTGCTGTGGTGTGTGAACATCGCCACTGGGGGAGACAAAGGCGGCCGGCCGTGGTGAATCCAAGTCCCGGGGAAAGCCGGGGGTAGTAGAGCTCGTACCTAATGAATAACCTGAAACTGAGAAACTGCAACAGGTGGATGGCGTCTTCACGTGTCGCCGAACGCGACGAGCTGGCGGCGAGCGCGAGACTACTGCCGGGAGGTGGGGGCAGAGCTGGCGGTCATCCCCGGCCCGGTGGTCAACTCGAGACTCGCGTCGGCTCTCTCGGAGACCGATGGGAAGTTCTGGATCGGACTGCGGAAGGTTCGGATAGCAGCACCACCACCAATACCAGCACTACCATCACCACCACCATCACCAGCACCACCACCACCAGCACTACCATCACCACCATCACCAGCACCACCACCATCACCAGCACCATCACCAGCACCACCAGCAGCACCACTACCACCACCACCACCAGCACCACCACCATCACCAGCACCACCATCACCAGCAGCACCACCAGCAGCACCACTACTACCACCATCACCAGCACCACCACCACCAGCACTACCAGCACCACCATCACCACCATCACCAGCACCACCACCACCACTACCAGCACCACCACCATCACCAGCACCACCATCACCACCACTAGCACCATCACCAGCACTACCAGAACCACCACTACCACCAGCACCACCACCATCATCATCACCACCACCACTACCAGCACCACCACCATCACCAGCATCGCCACCACCACCAACAACAAGGGCCTGTGCGTTTTCATGGGATGTAGTTTTCATCAACAACATCATCAACACCATCAACATCGCTATCGATATCACCACCACCATCATCAACATCATCACCAGCATCATCATCGATGCAATCTGATCCGAATCTGAATGGATCCGCTTCCATCTGCCACTACGAACAAGAGCTTCACATATTCTTGGTTCTTTCGGTAAAGTCACGTTGAAGGGAAACAATAAAATAATAAAAAATATATAAAACAATACTTTTATTATTTTATTGTTTCCCTTCTACGTGGTGACTTTACCGAAAGAACCAAGAATACGAATCACTGCAGTCACGAAAGCTTTAAATCAAAAAAGAGCTTCACAGCTCTTCGGATTCCTCAATAAAACGGCCACCTCTGACCCCGTCCCCGACGCAGGCGGGCGGCCTGCAGTGGAGATGGATCGACAATTCCTCCGCCGACGGATTCCTGAACTGGGCCCCGTCCGAACCGAACAACCTCGCCAGAGAAGACTGCGTCGAGATGTACGTGGTGAGGGAAGGGGCCGGCCACGTGCCGGGGGACGACCACGTGACGAGGGAAGGGGCCGGCCACGTGCCGGGGGACGACCACGTGACGGTGCGCCACGCGAGGCACGGCCGCTGGAATGACGAACACTGCGGCAAGAGGAAGCGAGCACTCTGCGTGATAGGTGGGCACCACCATGGCCTGGGTTCAACCTCAGGTGTCTCTCTCCCTCTCTGGGGGTCCACAGTGGCTGTGTCTCAGACACTGGGGGTCTGGGTTCAAGTTCAGGTCTGGGTCTCTCTCTCTGGGGGTTCACAGTGGCCGTGTCAGAGACACTGGGGGTCTGGGTTCAAGTTCAGGTCTGGGTGTCTCTCTCTCCCTCTCTCAGGGGGTTCACAGTGGCCGTGTCTCAGACACTGGGGGTCTGGGTTCAAGTTCAGGTCTGGGTGTCTCTCTCTCCCTCTCTCAGGGGGTTCACAGTGGCCGTGTCAGAGACACTGGGGGTCTGGGTTCAACCTCAGGTGTCTCTCTCTCTCTCTGGGGGTCCACAGTGGCTGTGTCAGAGACACTGGGGGTCTGGGTTCAAGTTCAGGTGTCTCTCTCTCTCCATCTCTGGGGGTCCACAGTGGCCGTGTCAGAGACACTGGGAGTCTGGGTTCAACCTCAGGTGTCTCTCTCTCTCTCCCTCTCTCAGGGGGTTCACAGTGGCTGTGTCTCAGACACTGGGAGTCTGGATTCAACCTCAGGTGTCTCTCTCTCTCCCTCTCTGGGGGTCCACAGTGGCCGTGTCAGAGACACTGGGGGCCTGGGTTCAAGTTCAGGTCTGGGTGTCTCTCTCTCTCTCTGGGGGTTCACAGTGGCCGTGTCAGAGACACTGGGGGTCTGGGTTCAAGTTCAAGTCTGGGTGTCTTTCAGGGGGTTCACAGTGGCCGTGTCTCAGACACTGGGGGTCTGGGTTCAAGTTCAGGTCTGGGTGTCTCTCTCTCTGGGGGTCCACAGTGGCCGTGTCAGAGACACTGGGGGTCTGGGTTCAAGTTCAGGTCTGGGTGTCTCTCTCTCTCAGGGGGTTCACAGTGGCCGTGTCAGAGACACTGGGGGTCTGGGTTCAAGTTCAGGTCTGGGTGTCTCTCTCTCTCTGGGGGTTCACAGTGGCCGTGTCTCAGACACTGGGAGTCTGGGTTCAAGTTCAGGTCTGGGTGTCTCTCTCTCTGGGGGTTCACAGTGGCCGTGTCAGATACACTGGGAGTCTGGGTTCAAGTTCAGGTCTGGGTGTCTCTCTCTCTCTCTGGGGGTTCACAGTGGCCGTGTCTCAAACTTGGGGGTCTGGGTTCAAGTTCAGGTCTGGGTGTCTCTCTCTCTGGGGGTTCACAGTGGCCGTGTTTCAGACTTGGGGGTCTGGGTTCAAGTTCAGGTCTGGGTGTCTCTCTCTCTCTCTGGGGGTTCACAGTGGCCGTGTCTCAGACTTGGGGGTATGGGTTCAAGTTCAGGTCTGGGTGTCTGTGTGAGGCCTTGTCTCTAACGCTGTTGTTTCTCTGGTGCAGGACCAGCCGACCCAACAGCTGCACCCACAACAGCCAATCCCACAACAGCCAATCCCACAACAGCCGATCCTACAACAGCCGATCCTATAACAGCAGAAGAAACCACAACAGCCGATCCTACAACAGCCAAAAAACCCACAACAGCCGATCCTACAATAGCCGATCCTATAACAGCAGAAGAAACCACAACAGCTGATCCTACAACAGCCAAAAAACCCACAACAGCCGATCCTACAAAAGCCAAAGAGCTCACAACAGCTGATCCTATAATAGCAGAAGAACCCACAACCGCTGATCCTACAACAGCCAAAAAACCCACAACAGCCGATCCTATAACAGCTGATCCTATAACAGCAGAAGAACCCACAACAGCCGATCCTACAACAGCTGATCCTATAACAGCAGAAGAACCCACAACAGCTGATCCTACAACAGCCGACTCGACTGTGTCTATGGCAGGTGCGTACTCTCCATCACCCCTCAGCGTGACGTACCCCTCAGCGTGACGTACCCCTCAGCGTGACGTACCCCTCAGGGTGACGTACCCCTCAGCGTGACGTACCCCTCAGGGTGACGTACCCCTCAGCGTGACGTACCCCTCAGCGTGACGTATCCCTCAGCGTGACGTACCCCTCAGCGTGACGTACCCCTCAGCGTGACGTACCCCTCAGCGTGACGTACCCAGCACCTTCGTCAACGTCACCCCAACGTTGTGGGCGCCAAAAGCCCCACTCCGGACCGGGGTTTGATTCGCCAAGCGGCCAGTGCAGTGGTTAGTGACGTCAGAGCGGTGGTGCAGCGGTTAGTTACGTCAGAGCGTTGGTGCAGTAGTTAGTGACGTCAGAGCGGTGGTGCAGCAGTTAGTGACGTCAGAGCGGTGGTGCAGTGGTTAGTGACGTCAGAGCGGTGGGGCAGTGGTTCGTGACGTCAGAGCGGTGGTGCAGCGGTTAGTGACGTCAGAGCGGTGGTGCAGTGGTTAGTGACGTCAGAGCGGTGGTGCAGCGGTTAGTGACGTCAGAGCGGTGGTGCAGTGGTTAGTGACGTCAGAGCGGTGGTGCAGCTCGCTGACACGCAGCACTTTCCCCGGATCGTCTGTGTGTCTGTGTGTGTGTGTCTCTGTGTGTGTGTCTGTGTGTGTGTCTGTGTGTGTGTGTCTGTGTGTGTGTCTGTGTGTGTGTGTCTGTGTGTGTGTCTGTGTGTGTGTGTCTGGGTGTGTCTGTGTGTGTGTGTGTGTCTGTGTGTGTGTGTCTGTGTGTCTGTGTGTGTCTGTGTGTGTGTGTAGAGCGAAGGAGGGCACGGGACAGGGCAGCAGCTCTGGGGGCAGCCGGAGTGCTCGCCTCGCTGGGGGCAGCGGCGCTGGCGCTGTGGAGGAGGAGGAAAGGTGAGGAGAGTGAGAGAGAGTGTTAGAGAGAGTGTTAGAGAGAGTGTTAGAGAGTGTGAGAGAGTGTTAGAGAGAGTGTTAGAGAGTGTGTTAGAGAGTGTTAGAGAGTGTGTGTGTGTGAGAGTGTTAGAGAGAGTGTTAGAGAGTGTGTGAGAGTGTTAGAGAGAGTGTGAGAGTGTTAGAGTGTGTTAGAGAGTGTGTGTGTGAGAGTGTTAGAGAGAGTGTTAGAGAGTGTGTGTGTGAGAGTGTTAGAGAGAGTGTGAGAGTGTTAGAGTGTGTTAGAGAGAGTGTGAGAGAGTGTTAGAGAGAGTGTTAGAGAGAGTGTTAGAGAGTGTGTGAGAGAGTGTTAGAAAGTGTGAGAGAGTGTGAGAGAGTGTTAGAGAGAGTGTGTGAGAGAGTTAGAGAGAGTGAGAGTGTGTGTGTGAGAGTGTTAGAGAGAGTGTGAGAGAGTGTTAGAGAGAGTGTGTGTGTGTGTGAGAGTGTGAGAGAGTGTTAGAGAGTGTTAGAGAGTGTTAGAGAGAGTTAGAGAGTGTTAGAGAGAGTGTGTGTGTGAGAGTGTGAGAGAGTGTTAGAGAGTGTTAGAGAGAGTGTGTGTGTGTGAGAGTGTTAGAGAGTGTGAGAGAGTGTGTGTGTGAGAGAGTGTGAGAGAGTGTTAGAGAGAGTGTGTGTGTGTGTGTGTGAGAGTGTGAGAGAGTGTTAGAGAGTGTTAGAGAGAGTGTGAGAGAGTGTTAGAGAGAGTGTGTGTGTGAGAGTGTGAGAGAGTGTTAGAGAGTGTTAGAGAGAGTGTGTGTGTGTGAGAGTGTTAGAGAGTGTGAGAGAGTGTGTGTGTGAGAGAGTGTGAGAGAGTGTTAGAGAGAGTGTGTGTGTGTGTGAGAGTGTGAGAGAGTGTTAGAGACTGTTAGAGAGTGTTAGAGAGAGTGTGAGAGAGTGTTAGAGAGAGTGTGTGTGTGTGAGAGTGTTAGAGAGTGTGAGAGAGTGTTAGAGAGAGTGTGAGAGAGAGTTAGAGAGAGTGTGTGTGTGTGCGTGAGTGTTAGAGAGAGTTAGAGAGAGTGTGTGTGTGTGTGTGAGAGTGTGAGAGAGAGTTAGACAGAGTTAGAGAGAGTGTGTGTGTGTGAGAGTGTTAGAGAGTGTTAGAGAGAGTGTGTGTGTGAGAGTGTGAGAGAGAGTTAGACAGAGTTAGAGAGAGTGTGTGTGTGTGAGAGTGTGAGAGAGAGTTAGACAGAGTTAGAGAGAGTGAGTGTGTGTGTGTGAGAGTGTTAGAGAGTGTTAGAGAGAGTGTGTGTGTGTGAGAGTGTTAGAGAGAGTTAGAGTGTGTGTGTGAGAGTGTTAGAGAGAGTTAGAGAGAGTGAGTGTGTGTGTATGTGAGAGTGTTAGAGAGAGTTAGAGAGAGTGTGTGTGTGTGAGAGAGTTAGAGAGAGTTAGAGAGAGTGTGTGTGTGTGAGAGAGTTAGAGAGAGTTAGAGAGAGTGAGTGTGTGTGTGTGAGAGTGTTAGAGAGAGTGAGTGTGTGTGTGTGAGAGTGTGAGAGAGAGTTAGAGAGAGTGAGTGTGTGTGTGTGAGAGTGTTAGAGAGTGTTAGACAGAGTTAGAGAGAGTGTGTGTGTGTGAGAGTGTTAGAGAGTGTTAGAGAGTGTTAGAGAGAGTGTGTGTGTGTGAGAGTGTGAGAGAGTGTTAGAGAGAGTGAGTGTGTGTGTGTGAGAGTGTGAGAGAGAGTTAGAGAGAGTGAGTGTGTGTGTGTGAGAGTGTTAGAGAGTGTTAGAGAGAGTGTGTGTGTGAGAGTGTTAGAGAGAGTTAGAGAGAGTGTGTGTGTGTGTGTGAGAGTGTGAGAGAGAGTGAGAGAGAGTGAGAGTGTGAGTGTGTGTGAGAGTGTTAGAGAGAGTTAGAGAGAGTGAGTGTGTGTGTGAGAGTGTGAGAGAGAGTGTGAGTGTGTGTGTGAGAGAGTGTGAGGGTGTGTGTGTGAGAGTGTGTGAGAGAGAGTGTGAGAGAGAGTGTTAGAGTGTGAGAGTGTGTGAGGAGAGTGAGAGGGCGACAGGGAGTGAGAATGTTAGAGAGGGTGAGTGTGTGAGTGTGTTAGAGTGTGAGAGTGTTAGAGTGTGTGAGTGTGTGTGAGTGAGTGAGAGAGTGAGAGAGTGTGTGAGTGTGAGTGAGAGAGTGTGAGTGTGAGTGAGAGAGTGTGAGTGTGTGAGAGAGTGTGTGAGAGAGTGTGTGAGAGAGTGAGTGTTAGAGTTCGTGAGAGTGTGAGAGTGAGTGTGATAGTGTGTGAGCGAGTGAGTCTGTGAGTGAGGTTACATGAATAAGTGACGCTACCCGCTAACTGCAGTCTGTGTGTGGGGTGTGAGTGAGTGAATGAGTGTGTGTGAGTGTGTGTATGTATGTGACTGTGAGTATGTATGTATGTGACTTTGTGTGTGGGGTGTGAGTGAGTGAATGAGTGTGTGTGAGTGTGTGTATGTATGTGACTGTGTGTGTGTGGGGTGTGAGTGAGTGAATGAGTGTGTGTGAGTGTATGTATGAATGTATGTGACTCTGTGTGTGTGGGGTGTGAGTGAGTGAATGAGTGTGTGTGAGTGTGTATATGTATGTGACTGTGTGTGTGTGGGGTGTGAGTGAGTGAATGAGTGTGTGTGAGTGTGTGTATGTATGTGACTGTGTGTGTGTGGGGTGTGAGTGAGTGAATGAGTGTGTGTGAGTGTGTGTATGTATGTATGTATGTGACTCTGTGTGTGTGTGGGGTGTGAGTGAGTGAATGAGTGTGTGTGAGTGTGTGTATGTATGTATGTGACTCTGTGTGTGTGTGTGTGGGGTGTGAGTGAGTGTGTGTGAGTGTGTGTATGTATGTATGTGACTGTGTGTGGGGTGTGAGTGAGTGAATGAGTGTGTGTGAGTGTGTGTATGTATGTATGTATGTGACTCTGTGTGTGTGTGTGTGTGGGGTGTGAGTGAGTGAATGAGTGTGTGTGAGTGTGTGTATGTATGTGACTGTGTGTGTGTGGGGTGTGAGTGAGTGAATGAGTGTGTGTGAGTGTATGTATGTATGTGACTGTGTGTGTGTGTGGGGTGTGAGTGAGTGAATGAGTGTGTGTGAGTGTGTGTATGTATGTGACTCTGTGTGTGTGTGGGGTGTGAGTGAGTGAATGAGTGTGTGTGAGTGTGTGTATGTATGTGACTGTGTGTGTGGGGTGTGAGTGAGTGAATGAGTGTGTGTGAGTGTGTGTATGTATGTGACTGTGTGTGTGTGGGGTTGAGTGAGTGAATGAGTGTGTGTGAGTGTGTGTATGTATGTGACTCTGTGTGTGTGTGTGGGGTGTGAGTGAGTGAATGAGTGTGTGTGAGTGTATGTATGTATGTGACTCTGTGTGTGTGTGTGGGGTGTGAGTGAGTGAATGAGTGTGTGTGAGTGTGTGTATGTATGTGACTCTGTGTGTGTGGGGTGTGAGCGAGTGAATGAGTGTGTGTGAGTGTGTGTATGTATGTATGTGACTCTGTGTGTGTGTGTGTGGGGTGTAAGTGAGTGTGTGTGAGTGTGTGTATGTATGTATGTGACTCTGTGTGTGGGGTGTGAGCGAGTGAATGAGTGTGTGTGAGTGTGTGTATGTATGTATGTAACTGTGTGTGTGTGTGTGGGGTGTGAGTGAGTGAATGAGTGTGTGTGAGTGTGTGTATGTATGTGACTCTGTGTGTGTGGGGTGTGAGTGAGTGAATGAGTGTGTGTGAGTGTGTGTATGTATGTATGTATGTGACTCTGTGTGTGTGTGTGGGGTGTGAGTGAGTGAATGAGTGTGTGTGTGTGTATGTATGTGACTTGACACCTCCCCTGTGATTCTCTTCCCAGGCGCCTGTGACTTGGAGAGGCGTCGGGCGAGGTAGGCTGGCCCACACTCGATCCGCTCAGCCCTAAATCACAACGCACGTTTCTCTGTTCGCCCAGACGTGCTGATTGAAGCAGCAGCCACTCGCTCGCTCACCCAGCCACTGACTCAGTCACCCAGCCACTCGCTCGCTCACCCAGTCGCTCACCCAGCCACTCACTCACCAAACCACTCACTCACTCACCCAGCCACTCGCTCGCTCACCTAGTCGCTCACCCAGCCACTCACCCAGCCACTCGCTCGCTCACCCAGCCACTCACCCAGCCACTCGCTCACTCACCCAGCCACTCACCCAGCCACTCGCTCGCTCACCCACTCACCCACTCACCCAGCCACTCACCCAGCCACTTGCTCGCTCACCCAGCCACTCACCCAGCCACTCACTCACCCAGCCACTCACCCAGCCACTCGCTCGCTCACCCAGCCGCTCACCCAGCCACTCGCTCGCTCACCCAGCCACTCGCTCGCTCACCCAGCCACTCGCTCACTCACCCAGCCACTCGCTCGCTCATCCAGCCGCTCGCTCGCTCAGCCAGCCACTCACCCAGCCACTCGCTCGCTCACCCAGCCACTCACCCAGCCACTCGCTCGCTCACCCAGCCGCTCACCCAGCCACTCGCTCGCTCACCCAGCCGCTCGCTCACTCACCCAGCCGCTCGCTCGCTCACCCAGCCGCTCGCTCGCTCACCCAGCCGCTCGCTCGCTCACCCAGCCACTCGCTCGCTCACCCAGCCACTCACCCAGCCACTCACTCGCTCACCCAGCCGCTCGCTCGCTCACCCAGCCTCTCGTTCGCTCAGTCACTTATTATCCCACTTGCGCAGTTACTCACCCAGTCACTCACCCAATTACTAAGCCACTCACTCACCCACTCACGGTGGTGGTGGTGTTGGTGATGATGTTGTTGGTGGTGGTGGTGTTGTTGTTGTTGGTGGTGGTAATGATGTTAGTGGTGGTGATGTTGTTGTTGGTGGTGGCGATGTCTTTCAGTGATCGGCCACACAATGAGACGTTCACGGAGCGAGGGGAGTGGAGGTCGTCACCACAGGAGCCCGGAGACTTGGTGTAGACGACGACTCGCTGATGTTGATGAGTCGCTGGCGAGCATCGCGGAGCCTAGAGGTGAGCTTGGGGGGGTGGCGGTGGTCGTGGAGACGTTCATCATGATGGTGGTGGTGGTGATAGTAGTGGTGCCGGACGGGCAACTCTGTCGTGGGCAGTGCTGTGGGGGGAAGGGTCAATTCCTATTGGCCTCTCCCCTCATGGCGTCTGTGACCACCACAGGGGCTGAACGGGGGCTCTGGACGGGTGCGAGGGGCTGGTAACCCCTCCACCTTCAATTAATTACCACGAAACCGCGAATTAAGTATATAACTAATAAGCTTGTGCCGGAGGCCCCGGGGGGACAGGCGTCTATGACGTCTCCTGGCCAAACCCCAATTGGCGGAGCCAGGAGATTGAATACCTACCCTCGGGGCTACTCCAGAAACAACGATAAGCCACTACAGATGGCCACGTGGAATGTTCGAACGCTCACTGCAGAGGAGAGGCTGCCACTCCTCTGTCGGGAGCTGGACCGGTACCGCCTGGATCTCTGTGGCATTCAGGAGGTCCGGTGGACCGGTTCTGGCTCCTGCCACTATGAGGGGTGGACAGTCCTCTACTCGGGGCAGCAGACTGTCAAACAACAGGGTGTGGCTCTTCTTTTGAACAAAAGAATGAAGGGGGCGTGGGAGCGTGGCGGTGAAGTGTGGGAAGCTGTAAGTCCAAGACTACTTTGGGCTCGCCTTCCCATCAACCGAAGGCGAGGAGTGGTGGTCGTGGTTACTTATGCCCCCACCAAAGACGAATATCCGTGGAGGAATGCAGGCAAAGCCGATGAGTCAGATGCCTTCTATGACCTCCTGTCACAGGTGCTGGCTAAAGTGGCCCATCGGGATAGAGTCATCATGTTGGGTGACTTCAATGCCCGAGTTGGTCATGATGCTGGAACCTGATCCGGAGTGATTGGAAGGCATGGGCAAGATTAGCTCAATAACAACGGTAGGAGGCTGCTAGATTTTTGTGCAGCCCATGGGCTTGTAATTACCAACACGGTGTTACGGCATCGGCGCATCCACACAACATTATGGATGCGTGCCGAGTCCAAGCAAGAACATCTGCTGGACTACATGGTGACGGAACAGCGGATGCGGGCCCATGTCCTTGACACCAGGACCTACCATGGGGCTGATCTGCCCTCTGACCATCGACTTGTCATATGTAAGATGCACCTGCCATTCTTCCACTCCGGTGGTGGATGTACACCCAGAACCCCATTCAAATCTAAGGTGGCCTGGTCTCAGCTAGCTGATGAAAGTTGCAAGCTAGAATTTCATCATCACTTGCGGCTGGGGTTGGCTTCGTCCGCCACTCCTCCAGATGTCGAGGGCAAATGGGCGAGGTTTAGGACTGTGACTCAGGCAGCTGGAATGGCTGCTTTGGGTACGTGGTCCAGACCTCCCCAGAGACCCTGGCTGACAGCGGAGGTGTTCAGGATGGTTGAGAAAAAGCGACAGGCCCACTATAATCGTCTACAACATCCCACGTCAGAGAATGAGGAGGCTTATCGCAGCCTTTGCTCGGAGGTTCGGAGAGCCGTGAGGCACTGCAAGGATGGGTGGTGGTCGCAGGTTGCTGAGGTGATGGAGTCTTCCTCAATGGCCCGCGATCACAAATTCCAATTTAACTCCATCAAAAACGTAACCTGCAGCGCCACACCTATTACCATCATTAGGGGAAATAACAGTGATCCAATCTCCGACCCCCAGGAACAGATTCGCAGATTTGCTGAGCATTTCTGTGAGGTCCTGGGGGAGGGAAAATCCTTCAGCCAGGAAAACATCGTGGCACAA
The DNA here is from genome assembly GCF_010993605.1 of Petromyzon marinus. Lineage (NCBI taxonomy): Eukaryota > Metazoa > Chordata > Hyperoartia > Petromyzontiformes > Petromyzontidae > Petromyzon > Petromyzon marinus. The sequence goes on along the minus strand of NC_046142.1, from coordinate 1,924,783 downwards.
AGTGAGGATGACCCTGCTGAGGCTGCGGTGCCTCAAATATTGGAAAAAGTCACCCCCTGTGAGTGGCTGGATGAGGTGCCATCTGTTGAGGAATTGCTAAAGGGGATCCAGAGTCTGAGACCAGGAAAGGCACCGGGCAGAGATGATCTCCCAAGCAAAATGCTGAGGGAGGGTGACGTTTGTGCACAGACTGCCCTATATGACATCATAACAACAGTCTGGACCACTGGATGGGTGCCGCAGGATTGGAAGGATGCCCTGGTGGTCCCCCTCTTTAAGAAGAGTGACCGCACAGACTGTAACAACTACAGGGGCATCTCACTCCTCAGTGTGCCAGGAAAGGTCCTGGCAAGGAATATTCAACATCGCCTTGCCAGGCACGTTGAGGAGAGGCTTGCGGAGCCCCAATGTGGTTTCAGGAAAGGGTGGTCCTGCACAAATGCCATATTTTCTGTCTGTCTGCTACAGCAGAAGTGTAGGGAATTCCAACAAGACCTACATCTCTGCTTTTTTGACCTGGTCAAGGCCTATGATACCATCAGTAGGTCTGGGCTCTGGGTTGTTCTTCGTGCTTTTGGAGTCCCTGACTCTCTGCTCACGATCATTAAGGACCTTCATGATGGTGAGCGGGCCTGGGTAAAACTATGTGGCCGGGAGTCAGAGCCATTCCCTGTACACCTTGGGGTGCGACAGGGATGTCCTCTGGCTCCAACATTATTCAACATCTTTTTCGACCACGTAGTTCGTGAAGCCTTTGATGGCTGTACCAGTGGAATTTCCATCTGGTACAGATACAGTGAGAGGCTGATCGATGCCCGGGTGCGGTCAAGGGATGGCTTCCTATTGGTCAACCACGTTATGTATGCCGATGATCTGGTCATTGCCGCTCACTCAGAGGAGGAGTTGGAGGCGCTGCTGCTGAACCTGGAGCTTGCCACGAAGAGGCGGGGCCTTACCATCAGCCCCACTAAAACGAAGCACCTGCCTGGGTATTTTGTACCATCGGGTACTCCACCCCCACAACTCCCAATCGGTAATGGTGCAGTTGTGGAGAGTGGAGAGTTTCCCATACCTGGGCAATGTGCTCATGACCGGCTCCGGTTTGACAGCAGAGGTCTCACTCAGAATCAGTCGAGCGGCATTATCTTTTCATCGGTTGCGTAACGCTGTGTGGAAGCTATCTGGTACAGCCTGGTCTGTCGCTCCACATGAAGCTTCGGGTCTTGTCGGCCACGGTCATTCCCTCCCTTCTCTACACTTGTGAAACGTGGATCCCCCTAATGGAGCATCTTCGCCGATTGGAAACATTTAGGCTGGCCTGCCTACGATCCATCCTGGGTTTAACCAGGCTGGATTGTGTGAGGAGCTCACAAATCTTTGAAAGATCTGGGCAAAGTCCCATCGGTGAGCTCCTCCGGCAGGCAAGGCTGCGTTGGCTGGGTCATGTAGCCTGCATGCCCAGCCACCGCATGCCGTAACAGCTTCTGTTCGGCCGGATCGAGGGGGCTAAACGGGCGCGACACAGGCTAGAGAAGAGATGGAGTGATGTGGTACAGGAGGATTTGGAGCTGAGTGGACTTGCCGATGACTGGTACCAGCGGTGTCAAGATCAGCCTCTGTGGAGGAGGAGGCTCGTGAAGGACGCTACTGGGCAGTTGGAGGCAGTCGCCCTCCAACAACAACGGAGGGCGGAGGAGCGATGCTCACACCAATGAGCGGAGCGCCGGATGGCTAAAGCACACCAAGTTGGCACAGTGGGGGGCACAGTTGGTGTGCGTCTGCCAGTCATCTCAGTCATCTCAGTCAGTCAACCCGTGGCACCTGGGTCTGCCCTGTGACCTCCTGCCAGCGGGCGTTCGACACTTCACGTGGCCTCAAGGTGCACATGGCCTGGCTCAAGCGCCGTGGTGACGTCACCGCCACTTAGTGGCGAATGGCGTTTGTTGGTGGTGATAATGGTGGTGGTGGTGATGATAGTGGTGGTCGTGATAGTGCTGGTGATGATAGTGGTGGCGATGATAGTGGTGGTGATGATGATAGCTGTGGTGGTGGTGGTGTTGATGGTGATTGTGGTGATGATGATGATGGTGTTGGTAGTGATGATGGTAGTTGTGGTGGTGGTGACCGTAATAGCTGTGGTGATGATGATGGTGATGGCGGTGATGGTACTAATGATGATGGTGGTGATAGTGATGGTGCTGATGGTGGTGGGGACGGTACTAATGATGATGCTGCTGATAACGAGATACCCTCTACGCTTGTCATTTCAGATCTCACAGCGAGACATCGCAGCTGAAGAAATGAGACTGACCTGGGTTGTAACTTAGACTGAGTTCACACTCGGACTGTGTCCTACTTGACCCTCCCGCAGTTGAAGTCTCCCAGCCTTAGGGGTCGCAGGTTCGACTCCCATACGGAACACTCAACCCATACAGAACACTCGTCCCATACAGAACCTTCGTCCCATACAGAACCCTCGTCCCATAGAGAACACTCAACCCATACAGAACCTTCGTCCCATACAGAACCCTCGTCCCATAGAGAATACTCAACCCATACAGAAACCTCGTGCCATACAGAACACTCAACCCATACAGAACCTTCGTCCCATACAGAACCTTCGTCCCATACAGAACCCTCGTCCAATACAGAACCCTCGTCCCATACAGAACACTCATCCCATAACCATACAGAACCCTAATTTAAAAACTTGAACCGTTAATAAATCGTAATAATAATGAAATAGTAATGTTGTAACAGATAACTTGAATAATATTTAAAGCATTACAATTCATTGTATATTTATTTATCCTGTGATGTGTAAAGGCGGTGGTGGTGGAGGTGGTGGTGGTGGTGTAGGTGGTGGTGGTAGTGTAGGTGGTGGTGGTAGTGTAGGTGGTGGTGGTAGTTGTGGTGTAGGTGGTGGTGGTAGTTGTGGTGGTGGTAGTTGTGGTGTAGGTGGTGGTGGTAGTCGTGGTGTAGGTGGTGGTGGTAGTGTAGGTGGTAGTCGTAGTGTAGGTGGTGGTGGTAGTAGTTGTGGTGTAGGTGGTGGTAGTGGTAGTTGTGGTGGTGGTGCTGGTGGTGTAGGTGGTGGTAGTTGTGGTGTAGGTGATGGTGGTGGTAGTTGTGTTGTAGGTGGTAGTAGTGGTGGTAGTAGGTGCTGGTGGTAGTTGTGGTGGTGGTGGTAGTTGTGGTGGTGGTAGTTGTGGTGGTGGTGATATCACCAACTCCGCTGTATTGCTGAATCGTCACTCTCGTGTCACAGGAGAGGCGTCACGTTATGATCGTGAGTTAAGTTATTTGAGTCGTATTTAATCCTAAATTATTATGTTGTAAATCTCTAATGTGCCACGATGCTCACTGGACACCACGTGATTGTGTGCGTGTGTGCGTCGTGTTTGTATCATTGAAGTCTTCTATAAAACCTTGGAATTCCATGACACTCCGGAAGTCTGCTCGTTGTCTCCTGGCGTGGTAGGATGGGGATGATTGAGTGTTGTATCGATTTGTGTGTTGTATCGATTTGTGACTGGGTGATTTGTTTACCTTGATTGCACTTTCTGTGAGTCAAGAGCTTTGAAGCTCTTCGGAATCCTCCCGCAGTGTTAATAAATATTCTGATTCTGACTGATTAGGGATGACGTCAGCAGTTGTTTATTCGGACGCAAGGTGAACCCAGACCCAGGGCTCGAACCCAGGTCCTCAGTGTCTCTGACACGGCCATTATGAACCCACAGAGAGAGAGAGACACCCAGACCCAGGGCTCGAACCCAGACTCTCAGCGTCTCTGACACGGCCATTGTGAATCCACAGATAGAGAGACACCCAGACCCAGGGCTCGAACCCAGGCTCTCAGTGTCTCTGACACGGCCATTATGAACCCACAGAGAGAGAGAGAGACCCAGACCCAGGGCTCGAACCCAGACTCTCAGTGTCTCTGACACGGCCATTGTGAACCCGTAGAGAGACACCCAGACCCAGGGCTCGAACCCAGACTCTCAGTGTCTCTGACACGGCCATTGTGAATCCACAGATAGAGAGACACCCAGACCCAGGGCTCGAACCCAGGCTCTCAGTGTCTCTGACACAGCCATTGTGAACCCACAGAGAGAGAGAGACATCTAGACCCAGGGCTCGAACCGAGGCTCTCACAATGGCCGTGTCAGAGACACTGAGAGTCTGGGTTCGAGCCCTCGGTCTGGGTGTCTCTCTCTCTCTCTGTAGGTTCATAATGGCCGTGTCAGAGCCACTGAGAGCCTGGGTTCGAGCCCTGGGTCGGGGTGTCTCTCTCTATGGGTTCATAATGGCCGTGTCAGAGACACTGAGAGTCTGGGTTCGAGCCCTGGGTCTGGGTGCCTCTCTCTCTCTCTCTGTGGGTTCATAATGGCCGTGTTAGAGACACTGAGATCCTGGGTTCGAGCCCTGGGTCTGGGTGTCTCTCTCTCTCTCTGTGGGTTCATAATGGCCGTGTCAGAGACACTGAGAGTCTGGGTTCGAGCCCTGGGTCTGGGTGCCTCTCTCTCTCTGTGGGTTCATAATGGCCGTGTTAGAGACACTGAGACCCTGGGTTCAAGCCCTGGGTCTGGGTGTCCCTCTCTCTCTCTGTGGGTCCGTACACGGCCGTGTCAAATCAACGCTGAGCCGCCTTTGAAGCCCGCGGCCTGAGGCTCACAGAGCCGACACCTGAAGGCTCCCGTGTCAAGGCCAGGGGCTCTGTAGACGCGCGTGGGACCTGTTGGGGTAGGTGGGGGACGCCGCCTCGGGGCTTCCGCGGATTTCTTTGCTGGGCTGCAGTCCACAAACAGGAAAGGGATTGCGGTGTTTCCTTCCCCGTGTCTCCCTCCGTGTCTGTCGGTGTCTCTCTCTCTCCCTGTCAGTGTCTCCGTGTCCCCGTCTCGCCTGCTGTCCAGTCGTTCGTGTCTCTCTCTCTCTCTGTCAGTGTCTCCGTGTCTCTCTCTCTCCCTACCAGTGTCTCTGTGTCTCTCTCTCTCCCTGTCAGTGTCTCCGTGTCTCTCTCTCTCCCTACCAGTGTATCCGTGTCTCTCTCTCTCCCTACCAGTGTATCTGTGTCTCTCTCTCTCCCTACCAGTGTCTCCGTGTCTCTCTCTCTCCCTACCAGTGTCTCCGTGTCTCTCTCTCTCTCCCTACCAGTGTCTCTGTCTCTCTCTCTCCCTACCAGTGTCTCTGTGTCTCTCTCTCTCCCTGTCAGTGTCTCCGTGTCTCTCTCTCCCTACCAGTGTCTCTGTGTCTATCTCTCTCTGTCAGTGTCTCCGTGTCTCTCTCTCTCCCTACCAGTGTCTCTGTGTGTCTCTCTCTCTCTGTCAGTGTCTCTGTGTGTCTCTCTCTCCCTACCAGTGTCTCCGTGTCTCTCTCTCTCCCTACCAGTGTCTCCGTGTCTCTCTCTCTCCCTACCAGTGTCTCTGTGTGTCTCTCTCTCCCTGTCAGTGTCTCTGTGTCTCTCTCTCCCTACCAGTGTCTCCGTGTCTCTCTCTCTCCCTACCAGTGTCTCTGTATCTCTCTCTCCCTACCAGTGTCTCCGTGTCTCTCTCTCTCCCTGTCAGTGTTATCGTGTCTCTCTCTCTCCCTGCCTGTGACTCCGTGTCTCTCGCTCTCTCCCTACCAGTGTCTCCGTGTCTCTCTCTCCCTACCAGTGTCTCTGTGTCTCTCTCTCCCTACCAGTGTCTCCGTGTCTCTCTCTCTCTCCTTGTCAGTGTCTCTGTGTGTCTCTCTCTCCCTACCAGTGTCTCTGTGTCTCTCTCTCTCCCTGTCAGTGTCTCTGTCTGTGCGTCTGTGTCGCCATCGCCTCGTGGTGTCCACTCTCAGCATGGCCATCGTCCGGCTCATGCTCCTGCTCACATTCACGTCGTTCGGTGAGCCATCATCAGCATCATCATCAGCATCAGCAGCAGCATCAGCAGCAGTAGCATCAGCGGCACCAATGTAATCAGCAGCATCAGCAACAGCATCAATGTCATATTTTCAACTTAATCATCAGCCGAATGATTATGTAAACTTAATTATCATCAGACTAATCATCATCGTGGCATTGGCGTTCATCCAGCAGTGGATAGACCACGTTGACGATGATTCCACTGGGAGACTGAGGGGGAGGAGCCACGCGGATTAGAGAACACGCGCAGGATGGAGGAGCCATCGTCATCGTCGTCGTCATCTTCCTCCTCGTCGTCGCACTGATCCTCACCCAGCAGTGGATAGAGCACGATGGTGAAGCAGGCAGGAGGAGCGGGCAGCAGGGAGCTGCTGCACCCTGCTGCACCCAGCAGCAGGGAGCTGCTGCTGCACCCAGCAGCATGGGCAGCAGGAGGGGGGCGGAGTCACAAGGGGCTGGGGGAGGGGTTCAGAGCGGTGGGGGGGGGGCTAGGTGGGAGTCACGTGACTCACGGGAGGCTCGGGCTGGTCTCGTGAGATAGAGAGATGTGTAGAGACGAGAGGGGAGGGGTTCAGAGTGGTCACGTGGGAGTCACGTGACTCACGGGAGGCTCGGGCTGGTCTAGTGAGAGAGATGTGTAGAGACGAGAGGGGAGGGGTTCAGAGTGGTCACGTGGGAGTCACGTGACTCACGGGAGGCTCGAGCTGGTCTAGTGAGAGAGATGTGTAGAGACGAGAGGGGAGGGGTTCAGAGTGGTCACGTGGGAGTCACGTGACTCACGGGAGGCTCGGGCTGGTCTAGTGAGAGAGAGAGCGATGTGTAGAGACGAGAGGGGTTCAGAGTGGTCACGTGGGAGTCACGTGACTGACGGGAGGCTCGAGCTGGTCTAGTGAGAGAGCGATGTGTAGAGACGAGAGGGGTTCAGAGTGGTCACGTGGGAGTCACGTGACTCACGGGAGGCTCGGGCTGGTCTAGTGAGAGAGAGAGAGCGATGTGTAGAAACGAGAGGGGTTCAGAGTGGTCACGTGGGAGTCACGTGACTCACGGGAGGCTCGGGCTGGTCTAGTGAGAGAGAGAGAGCGATGTGTAGAAACGAGAGGGGTTCAGAGTGGTCACGTGGGAGTCACGTGACTGACGGGAGGCTCGAGCCGGTTTTGGAACGCTTTACCGAACCCCGTGCCGTGCGAACGCTTCTTGTCGCTTCCTCCTTTCCCCTCTCGTCGCTGCCGCCGCCGCTCTCGCCGTCGTCTGCGCCGGACGCCTCCCAGACCACGTGAGCCCGTGGACTTTTCACTTCTCCAACTTGACCCTGCAATGGTCGGACGCCCTCAAGTTCTGCCGCCGGAGGCATCGCGACCTGGCGTTCGTCGCCGACTCGACGCTCAACCGCCTCCTCGCCTCGTCCCTGCCCACGGGCCGAGGCTACTTCTGGATCGGCCTGAGGAGGAGCCCTGACGGGAAGGAGGGCGAGGAGGTGGATAGGGATGGAGGTGCGGGAGGAGGTGTCGGATTAGGTGGTGGTGGAGGACTTGGAGGTGGTGGTGTAGGAGGAGGTGGAGGTGGTGGTGGACGTGGAGGTGGTGGTGTAGGAGGTGGTGGTGGTGGTGGTGTAGGAGGAGGTGGTGGTGATGGACGTGGAGGAGATGGAGGAGGTGGTGGTGGAGGACGTGGAGGAGGTGGAGGAGATGGAGGAGGTGGAGGAGGTGGAGGACGTGGAGGTGGTGGTGGAGGTGTAGGAGGAGGTGGTGTAGGAGGAGGTGGAGGAGCTGGTGGTGGGCGTGGAGGAGATGGAGGAGGTGGAGGAGGTGGAGGAGGTGGAGGGTCGTGGAAGTGGCTCAATGGGACGTCAGAGGCCACGTACCTCAACTGGGCCACGGGAGAACCGAATAATCGCAAGAGCAATGAAGACTGCGTGGAGATGTACGTGAAGGCCAGGAGGAGCGGTGGGGGAGGTGAGACAGGTGGGAGAGCAGGTGATGATGAGCATGATGATGAGCATGATGATGGAGGTGGTGGTTATGCTGATCATCTACCAGATGGTGGCGATAGAGGTGATGATGATAAACCAGATGGTGGAGGTGATGGTGATGAACCAGATGGTGGAGATGATGGAGGTGATGATGATGATGTATGAGATGGTGGAGGTGATGGAGGTGATGATAATGATGTACCAGATGGTGGAGGTGATGGAGGTAATGATGATGAATCAGATGGTGGAGATGGAGGTGATGATGGTGATGATGATGTACCAGATGGTGGAGGTGATGGAGGTGATGATGATGATGTATGAGATGGTGGAGGTGATGGAGGTGATGATAATGATGTACCAGATGGTGGAGGTGATGGAGGTGATGATGATGAACCAGATGGTGGAGATGGAGGTTATGATGGTGATCTATGAGATGGTGGAGATGATGGCGGTGATGATGATAATGATGTACCAGATGGTGGAGATGATGGAGGTGATGATGATGTACCAAATGGTGGAGATGATGGTGATGATGATAATGATGATGAACCAGATGGTGGAGGTGATGGTGATGATAATGATGTACCAGATGGTGGAGGTGATGGTGGTGTAGAGGATCCGGCACACGGGCGTTGGAACGATGAATCTTGTCGCAAGAGGAAGAGGGCTCTTTGCTTTAGAGGTGAGTGCGTGGGTTCGACACCCGACCCTGACGGCGCCTGCTACTGTAGATTTGGAGTTTGCGTCTCTCATCATCATCACAGTGGCCAGGAGATGTTGACTACCTCGCCTGGTATGCAGGAGGTCGTGGGTTTTATCCCGACCCTGACGCCTTCTGTATATTTGGAGTTTGCGTGTCTCTCTCTCTCATCATCATCACGGTGGCTATGAGATGTTAAGTACCTCGCCTGGTATGCAGGAGGTCGTGGGTTCGACCCCGACCCTGACGCCTGCTGCTGCTGCTGTAGATTTCCACGCGATAAGCCGCTTGTGATGGCCATGTCGCTTCTGAAAAAGAGCTTCATAACAGCTCAATGGGGCCTTACGTGGTAACAATAAAACATCGTTTTTAGTCTTTAGTTCATTATGGAGGAGGCTCGTGAAAGACGCTACAGTAGGGGGGCACAGTAGGGGGGTACAGTAGGGGGCACAGTAGGGGGGTACAGTCGGGGGCAAAGTAGGGGGGCACAGTAGGGGGGTACAGTCGGGGGCAAAGTAGGGGGGCACAGTAGGGGGGTACAGTAGGGGGCACAGTAGGGGGGTACAGTAGGGGGGCACAGTAGGGGGGCACAGTAGGGGGGTGCAGTCGGGGGTACAGTCGGGGGCAAAGTAGGGGGGCACAGTAGGGGGGTACAGTCGGGGGCAAAGTAGGGGGGCACAGTAGGGGGGTACAGTAGGGGGCACAGTAGGGGGGTACAGTAGGAGGCACAGTAGGGGGGCACAGTAGGGGGGTGCAGTCGGGGGTACAGTAGGGGGTACAGTAGGGGTGCAGTAGGGGGTACAGTAGGGGCACAGTAGGGGGCACTGTAGGGGGTACAGTAGGGGCGCGGTAGGGGGTACAGTAGGGGGTGCAGTCGGGGTACAGTAGGGGTACAGTTGGGGGCACAGTAGGGGGGCACAGTAGGGGGTACAGTAGGGGGCGCAGTAGGGGGTACAGTAGGGGGCACAGTAGGGGGGTACAGTCGGGGGTACAGTAGGGGGCACTGTAGGGGAGTACAGTAGGGGGTACAGTAGGGGGGGTACAGTCGGTGTGCATCTCTCAGTCGACCCCATCGCACCACCTGGGGTCTGTCCCGTGACCTGTTGTCAGCAGCGAGCCTTCGACACTTCAGAGTGCACCTAGCCTGGCACAGGCGCCGTGGTGACTTCGCCGCCACGTGGTGGCGACCCGTGGCACACACAGGGAAGCGGCACGTGCACTACCAGCGGTGGCCACGCATCCCACAATCGTTAATGTTCGTCATTCTGGAGGAATCTGATGAGCTGCGAAGCTCATTGTCACAGATGTCCAGCAGGGGCCCACGGGGTCAGAACGTTACAGCGAACGACAAACACGATGGTTCTAGATTTGAAGCGTTCGTGACGGCAAGGATCCATACTCTTTGGTTCTATTCGGTAAAGTCACGTAGGTAAAAAAATAACAAAAATCACGACGTTTCGGCCACAACACAAGCGGCCTTCATCAGGTGAAGGGACCAGACTGGAGGACAGCGCTGGAGTGAAACACAGCCAAGCTCACACAGCTTAAAGTTCCGCGGTCTGAGCGTGGCTGTGTTTCACTCCAGCGCTGTCCTCCAGACAGTCCGGTCCCTTCACCTGATGAAGGCCGCTTGTGTTGTGGCCGAAACGTCGTGATTTTTGTTGTTTTATTTTTTTTACCTACGTGACTTTGCCGAATAGAACCAAAGAGTATTAACACGATGGTCTTCACACGATGGTCTTTTTGAACCGGTCCCCAGGGGGGGACTCACCTAGGTCGTCTCAGCCTCAAATGAGTCACCTGGTGCGGTGTGTCAACGTCGCTGCAGGGGAGACAAAGGCGGCCGGGCGGGCGTGGTGCTGGCCACCCACCCCCTCGTGTGCCGTTCCGGCCTTCATAGGCGCTCGCTACTCGCCACTGACAGCACTTGCCCCAAACAGAGTCAGAATCATTTTTTTTAATACTGCAGAAGGAATCCGATGAGCTGTAAAGCTCTTTTACTCACAGATATCCCAGTTAGGGGGCACGGGGTAAGAACGCTACAACAACAACAACACAGTTACACAAAGGCGATAGCAGTGTAAAGTACAAGAAAGGTAAAAACACATCACCCAAAAACATGCAAATACAACACTCAGCCATTTCGACTTAAAGCTTTCGTGACTGCAAGGATTCATCTTCTTTGGTTCTTTCGGTGAAGTCACCACCACGTAGAATGAGAATAAAATAATAAATTGATAAAATAAAATAACACAATAAAACAACACAAGCGGCCTTCATCAGGTTGATGAAGGCCGCTTGTGTTGTGGCTGAAACGTCGTGAGAAATTTATTGTGTTATTTTATTTTATCAATTTATTATTTTATTCTCATTCTATGTGACTTTACCGAAAGAACCAAAGAAGAACACTCAGCCATCCCCATGCCACACAGGCGAAGCCCACCGAGGCATTCACTGTTGTTGTTGTTCACGAGCGACCTGGCCATCGCAAACGACAGACCTCGGCAAAGTGGCCCCATCATCATCGTCGTCATCGTCACGTGGACATTTACAGCATCAGCCAAAGTCTAGAAACGCCGAATAATAGCAATAATCCCAACCAATCCCCGTGTCCCGTGCCATATAAACCTCCACGTGGTCCGCACGAACCCGTCAAGCCCTTATCGGCAGTGCCCTATACAGACCAAGTCAGACCTTATTGGTCACGCGGTGCCCCTAACAGATCTCAACGTTCATCCTACAAAGTCCCATCACAAGGGAGAAACACAACCAAATAGACACTTCGTTATTATTCAAACAGCTGCACCCCGTACGGACGTGAAAACTCAATTTCCCTGTACCAGAGCACGGGGTAAACCGTCTGAGTTGACGCGGTGTGTCCACAATGTCCATAATGTCCTCAATGTCCTCAATGTCCACAATGTCCTCAATGTCCACATTGTCCAAAACGTCCTCAATGTCCTTAATGTCCACAATGTCCACAATTTCCACAATGTCCTCAATTTCCACAATGTCCACAATGTCCTCAATGTCCTCAATGTCCACAATGTCCACAATGTCCTCAATGTCCTCAATGTCCACAGTGTCCTCAATGTCCTCAATGTCCTCAATGCCCTCAATGTCCACAATGTCCACAATGTCCACAATATCCTCAATGTTCACAATGCCTTCAATGTCCTCAATGTCCTCAATGTCCATAATGTCCACAATGTCCACAGTGTCCTCAATGTCCACAATGTCCTCAATGTCCTCAATGTCCACAGTGTCCACAATGTCCTCAATGTCCACAATATCCATAATGTCCACAATGTCCACAATGTCCTCAATGTCCACAATGTCCTCAATGTCCTCAATGTCCACAATGGCCTCAATGTCCACAATGTCCTCAATGTCCTCAATGTCAACAATGTTCACAATGTCCAAAACGTCCTCAATGTCCTTAATGTCCTCAATGTTCACAATGTCCTCAATATCCTCAGTTTCCACAATGTCCTCAATGTCTTCAATGTCCACAATGCCCACAGTGTCCACAATGTCCTCAATGTCCTCAATGTCCACAATGTCTACAATGTCCTCAATGTCCTCAATATCCACAATATCCTTAATGTCCACAATGCCCACAATGTCCTCAATGTCCACAATGTCCTCAATGTCCACAATATCCTCAATGTCCACAGTGTCCTCAATGTCCACAATGTCAACAATGTTCACAATGTCCAAAACGTCCACAATGTCCTTAATATCCTCAATGTTCACAATGCCTTCAATGTCCTCAATGTCCACAGTGTCCTCAATGTCCACAATGTCCACAGTGTCCTCAATATCCACAATGTCAACAATGTCCTCAATGTCCACAATTTCCACAATGTCCACAATGTCCACAATGTCCTCAATGTCTACAATGTCCTCAATGTCCACAATGTCTACAATGTCCACAATTTCCACAATGTCCTCAATGTCCTCAATGTCCACAACGTCCTCAATGTTCACAATGTCCTCAATTTTCACAATGTCCTCAATGTCCACAATGTCCTCAATGTCCACAATGTCCACAATATCCTCAATTTTCACAATGTCCTCAATGTCCACAATGTCCTCAATGTCCACAATGTCCTCAATGTCCTCAATGTCCACAATATCCTCAATGTCCACAATGTCCACAATGTCCTCAATGTCCACAATGTCCTCAATGTCCTCAATGTCCACAATATCCTCAATTTTCACAATGTCCTCAATGTCCACAATGTCCTCAATGTCCTCAATGTCCACAATGGCCTCAATGTCCACAATGTCCTCAATGTCCACAATGTCCTCAATGTCCACAATGTCCAAAACGTCCTCAATGTCCTTAATGTCCTCAATGTTCACAATGCCCTCAATGTCCTCAATGTCCTCAATGTCCACAATGTCCTCAATATCCTCAGTTTGTACAATGTCCTCAATGTCCACAATGTTCACAATGTCCTCAATGTCCTCAATGTCCACAATGTCCACAATGTCCTCAATGTCCACAATGTCCACAATGTCCTCAATGTCCACAATGTCCACAATGTCCTCAATGTCCACAATGGTCCGCAGACTCCTGCGAGCCCGGGGCGTGCTCCGGGCAGGGCAACTGCGTGGAGGTTTTCCAGGGCCGCCGCTGTGCATGCTGGGAGGGCTACGATGGAGAGGCCTGTGAGAAAATGGCCACACCTCGGACTAGTGCTGCCCCCTCATGTAAGTGCCACGTGGTTAATTCTTTTTTAAAATAATAATAACGAAGGATAATAATATAGTAATACTAATAATTATCCTGTATTCGTTTTGCACGTGGGTAATATGGGGGAGTCTCTATGGGTGTCTATGAGTCTCTCTGGGTCTCCATGGGTGAGTCTCTATAGGTGTCTATGTGTCTCTCTCAGTCTCTATGGGGGAGTTCCTATGGGTTTCTCAGTCGATATGGGTATCTATGAGTATCGATGATTCTCTATGAATATCTGGGTCTCAATGAGTCGCTATTAGGTCTCTATAAGTCTTTATTGGCCTCAATGGATCTCTATGAATCTCTATGGGGGAGTCTCGATGGGTTTCTATGGGTATCTCTGTCACTCAGTAGCTGGGCCAGGTCCTATAGACACAACGCTACTCTGTCACTCATTGGCTGGGCCAGGTCCTATAGACACAACGCTTCTCTGTCACTCATTGGCTGGGCCAGGTCCTATAGACACAACGCTACTCTGTCACTCATTGGCTGGGCCAGGTCCTATAGACACAACGCTACTCTGTCACTCATTGGCTGGGCCAGGTCCTATAGACACAACGCTACTCTGTCACTCATTGGCTGAGGCAGGTCCTATAGACACAACGCTACTCTGTCACTCATTGGCTGGGCCAGGTCCTATAGACACAACGCTACTCTGTCACTCATTGGCTGGGCCAGGTTCTATAGACACAACGCTACTCTGTCACTCAGTAGCTGGGCCAGGTCCTATAGACACAACACTACTCTGTCACCCATTGGCTGGGCCAGGTCCTATAGACACAACGCTACTCTGTCACTCATTGGCTGGGCCAGGTCCTATAGACACAACGCTACTCTGTCACCCATTGGCTGGGCCAGGTCCTATAGACACAACGCTACTCTGTCACTCATTGACTGGGCCAGGTCCTATAGACAACAACGCTACTCTGTCACTCATTGGCTGGGCCAGGTCCTATAGACACAACGCTACTCTGTCACTCATTGGCTGGGCCAGGTCCTATAGACACAACGCTACTCTGTCACTCATTGACTGGGCCAGGTCCTATAAACACAACGCTACTCTGTCACTCAGTGGCTGGGCCAGGTCTTATAGACACAACACTACTCTATCACTCATTGGCTGGGCCAGGTCCTATAGACACAACGCTACTCTGTCACCCATTGGCTCGGCCAGGTCCTATAGACACAACGCTACTCTGTCACTCATTGGCTGGGCCAGGTCCTATAGACACAACGCTACTCTGTCACCCATTGGCTGGGCCAGGTCCTATAGACACAACGCTACTCTGTCACTCATTGGCTGGGCCAGGTCCTATAGACACAACGCTACTCTGTCACTCATTGACTGGGCCAGGTCCTATAGACACAACGCTACTCTGTCACTCATTGGCTGGGCCAGGTCCTATAGACACAACGCTACTCTGTCACTCATTGGCTGGGCCAGGTCCTATAGACACAACGCTACTCTGTCACTCATTGGCTGGGCCAGGTCCTATAGACACAACGCTACTCTGTCACTCATTGGCTGGGCCAGGTCCTATAGACACAACGCTACTCTGTCACTCATTGACTGGGCCAGGTCCTATAGACACAACGCTACTCTGTCACTCATTGGCTGGGCCAGGTCCTATAGACACAACGCAACTCTGTCACTCATTGGCTGGGCCAGGGAATGAATTATGTGAGGTTGACGTGGAAGCAATCATCGTTCCCTCTCTCCGGGGATGGATAAAATCGGCACCACTTTGTGAGTGGGTGGTGGAAGGGGGGATGGACGATCAACGGTGGTGGAATGTCCATCGGTCTGCAGTGGAGTGAGCAGTGGGGTTAACATTGCTACACTGTGGGGAGGCCTTCATCCAGCAGTGGATTGACCATGGCTGGTGATAAATGACGCCACTGGTGAGTGAGCGGCTGTGCTCACGTTGATGATGATGATGGTTATGATGGTTATGAAAATGACTGTGCTTGTGATAATGCTGCTGCTGCTGCTCCTGCTGCTGGCACGGCTTCTACTGTTGATGCTGCTGCTGCTACTACTGATGTCACAGCTTCTACTGCTGCTACTGCTGCTGTTAAAGCTACTGCTTTGATTACTCCTACTGCTGCTACTACTGCTGCTACTACTACTGCTACTACTGATACTACTGCTGCTGCTACTACTGCTACTACTACTGTTACTACTGCTGCTACTACTGCTGCTACTACTGCTGCTACTACTGCTGCTGTCACAGCTTCTACTGCTGCTACTGCTGCTGTTAAAGCTACTGCTGTGATTACTCCTACTGCTGCTACTACTACTGCTGCTACTACTGCTGCTGCGGCTACTACTACTGCTACTACTGCTGCTACTACTGCTGCTACTGCTGCTGCCTGCTGTTCATACCAATACAACTACACAGCCGCTCCTGACACAGCTGCCCCTGACACAGCTGCTGCAGCTGCCCCTGACACAGCTGCCCCTGACACAGCTGCCCCTGACACAGCTGCTGCAGCTGCCCCTGACACAGCTGCCCCTGACACAGCTGCCCCTGACACAGCTGCCCCTGACACAGCTGCCCCTGACACAGCTGCCCCTGACACAGCTGCTGCAGCTGCCCCGCCTCCTACGTCTCGCCCCTGCCCCCTGCTGCCCGCGCCTGAACATGGCCACGTGCGATGCTGCGGTGGCGATGGTGGCACTGGTGGTGGCGGTGGTGGCACTGGTGGTGGCGGTGGTGGCACTGGTGGTGGTGCCACTGGTGGTGGTGCCACTGGTGGTGGTGGCGGTGGTGGTGGTGGTGGTGCCACTGGTGGTGGTGGTGCCACTGGTGGTGGTGGTGCCAGGCTCTGCGTGTCGGGGTGCCTCGCGGGCTTCGTGCTGCGGGGGTCGCCGCTCAGGGAGTGTGGCACAGACGGCGCGTGGAGCGGGCAGCCGGCAACCTGCACAGGTGCGTGGGGAGAGTCCCCGCGTCACGTGCCCCTGAGCACCGCGGTGGCCAGGGGGTGCGGACCGCCTCGCCTGGTGGGCACGAGGAGGTCTCGTGGGTTCGATCCAGACCCTGACGATGCCTGCTGCTGCTGTCTGTCTGTATGTCTGTCTGTATGTCTGTTTGTATGTCTGTCTGCCTGCCTGTCTGCCTGTCTGTCTGCCTGTCTGCCTGTCTGTCTGTCTGTCTGCCTGTCTGCCTGTCTGTCTGTCTGCCTGTCTGTCTGTCTGCCTGTCTGTCTGCCTGTCTGCCTGTCTGCCTGTCTGTATGTCTGTCTGCCTGTCTGTCTGCCTGTCTGTCTGTCTGTCTGCCTGTCTGTCTGCCTGTCTGTCTGTCTGTCTGCCTGTCTGTCTGCCTGTCTGTCTGTCTGTTGGGAGTCTGCGGCGTCTCTCTCCCCGTGGCCGCGTGGATTTTTCTCTGCGTCCTCCGGTTTACCCCCCCCTATAAACGTCCACGTGACGATGATGACGACAATGATGACGACGATGATGACGATGATGACGACGACAACGATGATGACGATGATGATGACGACGACGACGACAACGATGACGATGACGACGATGACGACGATGACGACGACGATGACGACGACGATGACGACGACGACGATGACGACAATGACGACGATGACGACGACGATGACGACGATGACGAGCCGCTTTGTTGAGCTGTCACCACGTGGATGAAACAACCGACTGGAGAGACCGGCAGCAGCAGTAACAGTGACAGTAACAGTGACAGTAACAGTGACAGTAACAGTGACAGTAACAGTGACAGTCACAGTAACAGTGACAGTAACAGTGACAGTAACAGTGACAGTAACAGTGACAGTAACAGTGACAGTAACAGTGACAGTAACAGTGACAGTGACAGTAACAGTGACAGTAACAGTGACAGTAACAGTGACAGTAACAGTGACAGAGACAGTAACAGTGACAGTAACAGTGACAGTAACAGTGACAGTAACAGTGACAGTAACAGTGACAGTAACAGTGACAGTAACAGTCACAGTAACAGTCACAGTAACAGTGACAGTAACAGTGACAGTAACAGTGACAGTAACAGTGACAGTAACAGTGGCAGTAACAGTGACAGTAACAGTGACAGTAACAGTGACAGTAACAGTGACAGTAACAGTGACAGTGACATTAACAGTGACAGTAACAGTGACAGTAACAGTGACAGTAACAGTGACAGTAACAGTGACAGTGACAGTAACAGTGACAGTAACAGTGACAGTAACAGTGACAGTAACAGTGACAGTAACAGTGACAGTAACAGTGACAGTAACAGTGACAGTAACAGTGACAGTAACAGTGACAGTAACAGTGACAGTAACAGTGACAGTGACAGTAACAGTGACAGTAACAGTGACAGTAACAGTGACAGTAACAGTGACAGTAACAGTGACAGTAACAGTGACAGTCACAGTGACAGTGACAGTAACAGTGACAGTGACAGTAACAGTGACAGTGACAGTAACAGTGACAGTAACAGTGACAGTAACAGTGACAGTAACAGTGACAGTAACAGTGACAGTAACAGTGACAGTAACAGTCACAGTAACAGTGACAGTAACAGTGACAGTAACAGTGACAGTAACAGTGACAGTGACAGTAACAGTGACAGTAACAGTAACAGTGACAGTAACAGTGACAGTAACAGTGACAGTAACAGTAACAGTGACAGTCACAGTGACAGTAACAGTGACAGTAACAGTGACAGTAACAGTGACAGTAACAGTGACAGTGACAGGAACAGTGACAGCAGTGACAGTAACAGTGACAGTAACAGTAACAGTGACAGTCACAGTGACAGTAACAGTGACAGTGACAGTAACAGTGACAGTAACAGTGACAGTAACAGTGACAGTAACAGTGACAGTAACAGTGACAGTAACAGTCACAGTAACAGTGACAGTAACAGTGACAGTAACAGTGACAGTGACAGTAACAGTGACAGTAACAGTGACAGTAACAGTGACAGTGACAGTAACAGTGACAGTAACAGTAACAGTGACAGTAACAGTGACAGTAACAGTGACAGTAACAGTAACAGTGACAGTAACAGTGACAGTCACAGTGACAGTGACAGTAACAGTGACAGTAACAGTGACAGTAACAGTGACAGTGACAGGAACAGTGACAGCAGTGACAGTAACAGTGACAGTAACAGTGACAGTAACAGTGACAGTAACAGTGACAGTGACAGTAAAAGTGACAGTAACAGTGACAGTAACAGTGACAGTAACAGTGACAGTAACAGTGACAGTAACAGTGACAGTAACAGTGACAGTGACAGTAAAAGTGACAGTAACAGTGACAGTGACAGTAACAGTGACAGTAACAGTGACAGTAACAGTGACAGTAACAGTAACAGTGACAGTAACAGTGACAGTAACAGTGACAGTAACAGTGACAGTAACAGTGACAGTGACAGTAACAGTGACAGTAACAGTGACAGTGACAGTAACAGTGACAGTCACAGTAACAGTGACAGTAACAGTGACAGTAACAGTGACAGTAACAGTGACAGTAACAGTGACAGTAACAGTGACAGTCACAGTAACAGTGACAGTAACAGTGACAGTAACAGTGACAGTCACAGTAACAGTAACAGTGACAGTAACAGTGACAGTAACAGTGACAGTAACAGTGACAGTAACAGTAACAGTGACAGTAACAGTGACAGTGACAGTAACAGTAACAGTGACAGTAACAGTGACAGTAACAGTGACAGTAACAGTGACAGTAACAGTGACAGTAACAGTAACAGTGACAGTAACAGTGACAGTAACAGTGACAGTAACAGTGACAGTGACAGTAACAGTGACAGTAACAGTGACAGTGACAGTAACAGTGACAGTAACAGTGACAGTTAACAGTGACAGACAGTACAGCAGTGACAGTAACAGTGACAGTAACAGTGAACAGTAACAGTGACAGTAACAGTGACAGTGACAGTAACAGTGACAGTAACAGTGACAGTTAACAGTGACAGTAACAGTGCAGTAACAGTGACAGTAACAGTGGACAGTAACAGTAACAGTGACAGTAACAGTGACAGTAACAGTGACAGTAACAGTTAACAGTGACAGTAACAGTGACAGTAACAGTGACCAGTACAGTAACAGTGACCAGTAACAGTGACAGTAACAGTGACAGTAACAGTGACAGTAACAGTGACCAGTTGACAGTAACAATGACAGTAACAGTGACAGTAGACAGTAACAGTGACAGTAACAGTGAGTAACAGTGACAGTAACAGTGACAGTAACCAGTGACAGTAACAGTGACAGTAACAGTGACAGTAACAGTGACAGTACAGTAACAGTGACAGTAACAGTGACAGTAACAGTGACAGTGACAGTAACAGTGACAGTGACAGTGACAGTCACAGTAACAGTGACAGTAACAGTGACAGTAACAGTGACAGTAACAGTGACAGTAACAGTGACAGTCACAGTAACAGTGACAGTAACAGTAACACTGACAGTGACAGTAACAGTGACAGTAACAGTGACAGTGACAGTAACAGTGACAGTAACAGTGACAGTAACAGTGACAGTAACAGTAACAGTGACAGTAACAGTGACAGTGACAGTAACAGTGACAGTAACAGTGACAGTCACAGTGACAGTGACAGTAACAGTCACAGTAACAGTGACAGTGACAGTCACAGTGACAGTGACAGTAACAGTGACAGCAGTGACAGTGACAGTAACAGTGACAGTGACAGTAACAGTGACAGCAGTGACAGTGACAGTAACAGTGACAGTGACAGTCACAGTAACAGTGACAGTAACAGTGACAGTAACAGTAACAGTGACAGTGACAGTCACAGTAACAGTGACAGTAACAGTGACAGTAACAGTGACAGTAACAGTGACAGTCACAGTGACAGTAACAGTGACAGTAACAGTGACAGTGACAGTAACAGTGACAGTAACAGTAACAGTGACAGTAACAGTGACAGTGACAGTAACAGTGACAGTAACAGTGACAGTGACAGTCACAGTCACAGTGACAGTAACAGTGACAGTAACAGTGACAGTAACAGTCACAGTGACAGTAACAGTGACAGTAACAGTGACAGTAACAGTGACAGTAACAGTGACAGTAACAGTGACAGTCACAGTGACAGTGACAGTAACAGTCACAGTGACAGTAACAGTGACAGTAACAGTGACAGTGACCTCCATGCCAACAACGTTGACCCCAAGAGGTCGCCACGGCCCTGTGCTGACCCCGCACGACGAACCAACGAATGTGTGGACGGACGAACAAAATAAATTGAACGAATGAACGAGACGGAGTGAAAGAATGAACAAAATGGGTGGAAGAATGAACGGAGAGGATGAACGAAATGAATGAAAGACCGAACGAAACTAGTTAAATAATGAACGAGGTGTGTGGAAGGATGAACGAAATGAACGAGAGAATGAACGAAATAAATGAAAGATTTAACGAAATGAGTGAAAGAATGAACTAAATGAATGAAAGCATGAACCGAATGAAAGCATGAACGAACCGAATGAAAGGGTGAACAAAATGAATGAAAGAATGAACGAGGTGAATTAAATAATGACCGAGATGTGTGAAAGAATGAGCGGAAAGAATGAACGAAATGAGTTAAAGAATAAACGATCCGAATAAAAGAATGAACGAAATGAACGAAAGGCCGAACGAAATTAGTTAAATAATGAACGAGGTGTGTGGAAGAATGAACGGAAATAATGAACTAAATGAATGAAATAATGAACGAACCGAATGAAATAATGAACGAAATGATTGAAAGAATGAACGAGCCGAATGAAAGGATTAACGAAATGAATGAATGAAGTGAATGAATAAAATGAACGAAATGAATGAATTCACAGCAACGCCTCACACCAAAACTAGTTTCACGACCACAAAGCCTGAACAGCAGTCCACCCAGCTTCCCCCCGTAACGAGAAGTTGCGTTGGAAATATTTGGCGATGAATGACGTGGACGTGACATCGTGCCCGTGTTGATGGCTCCTCGTTCTTGCAGCTGTGCCTTGTCTACTGGAGGCTTCTCAACGTGACCAGCAGGCAGCAGCAGCAGCAGCAGCAGCCACCGACGATGAGTCGGCTCCCAACGCCGTCACGGCTGGGTTCAATCCCTAGCCCGCCAGCAACTCAACTCTTTCCGTAGAGGGGTTCATAATGGCCGTGTCAGAGACACTGAGATCCTGGGTTCGAGCCCTGGGTCTGGGTGTTTCTCTCTCAGTGGGTTCACTATGGTCACGTCAGAGACACTGAGACCCTGGGTCTGGGTGTCTCTCTCAGTGGGTTCACAGTGGCCACGTCAGAGACGCAGAGACCCTGGGTTTGAGCCCTGGGTCTGGGTGTCTCTCTCTCAGTGGGTTCACAATGGTCACGTCAGAGACACTGAGACCCTGGGTCTGGGTGTCTCTCTCAGTGGGATCACAATGGTCACGTCAGAGACACTGAGACTCTGGGTTCGAGCCCTGGGTCTGGGTGTCTCTAATTGATGTCCACCCCTCTCACTGCTGAGACCCTGGGTTCGAGCCCTGGGTCTGGGTGTCTCTAATTGATGTCCACCCCTCTCACTGCTGATAAGCTGGGTTCGAGTCCTGGGTCTGGGTGACTCTAATTGATGTCCACCCCTCTCACTGCTGAGAAACTGGGTTCGAGTCCTGGGTCTGGGTGACTCTAATTGATGTCCACCCCTCTCACTGCTGGTAAGCTGGGTTCGAGCCCTGGGTCTGGGTGACTCTAATTGATGTCCACCCCTCACACTGCTGAGAAGCTGGGTTCGAGCCCTGGGTCTGGGTGTCTCTAATTGATGTCCACCCCTCACACTGCTGAGAAGCTGGGTTCGAGCCCTGGGTCTGGGTGTCTCTAATTGATGTCCACCCCTCTCACTGCTGAGTAGCTGGGTTCGAGCCCTGGGTCTGGGTGTCTCTAATTGATGTCCACCCCTCTCACTGCTGAGACCCTGGGTTCGAGCCCTGGGTCTGGTGTCTCTAATTGATGTCCACCCCTCTCACTGCTGATAAGCTGGGTTCGAGCCCTGGGTCTGGGTGTCTCTAGTTGATGTCCATCCCTCACACCGCTGAGAAGCTGGGTTCGAGCCCTGGGTCTGGGTGTCTCTAATTGATGTCCATCCCTCTCACCGCTGAGAAGCTGGGTTCGAGCCCTGGGTCTGGGTGTCTCTAATTGATGTCCACCCCTCACACCGCTGAGAAGCTGGGTTCGAGCCCTGGGTCTGGGTGACTCTAATTGATGTCCACCCCTCTCACTGCTGAGACCCTGGGTTCGATCCCTGGGTCTGGGTGTCTCTAGTTGATGTCCATCCCTCAAACCGCTGAGAAGCTGGGTTCGAGCCCTGGGTCTGGTGTCTCTAATTAATGTCCACCCCTCTCACTGCTGAGACCCTGGGTTCGAGCCCTGGGTCTGGTGTCTCTAATTGATGTCCACCCCTCTCACTGCTGATAAGCTGGGTTCGAGCCCTGGGTCTGGGTGTCTCTAGTTGATGTCCATCCCTCACACCGCTGAGAAGCTGGGTTCGAGCCCTGGGTCTGGGTGTCTCTAATTGATGTCCACCCCTCTCACCGCTGAGACCCTGGGTTCGATCCCTGGGTCTGGGTGACTCTAATTGATGTCCACCCCTCACACCGCTGAGAAGCTGGGTTCGAGCCCTGGGTCTGGGTGTCTCTAATTGATGTCCATCCCTCTCACTGCTGAGTAGCTGGGTTCGAGCCCTGGGTGTCTCTAATTGATGTCCACCCCTCACACTGCTGATAAGCTGGGTTCGAGCCCTGGGTCTGGGTGTCTCTAATTGATGTCCATCCCTCACAATGTGTGGAGCGCCCTCACTCGCGGCGTTCCCAAGTGAACACGGCCGCCCAGGGTGTCGATATCGTTGCCTGTTTTTTATTTAAATAAATAAAGAGATAATCCAATTTGAAGTTCACGTGTTTAGATCTACAGTGAAGGCTGCATTGGTGAGTGTAAAGGATGAGTACACAGGTGAGTGTTGTGAGTCTATTGGTGAGCGTAAAGCTAAGTATGGGTGAGTGTGTGTGTGTGAGTCTATGTGTGTGTGAGTCTATGTGTGTGAGTGTGAGTCTATGTGTGTGTGAGTCTATGTGTGTGTGAGTCTGTGTGTTTGTGAGTCTATGTGTGAGTGTGTGTGAGTCTATGTGTGAGTGTGAGTCTATGTGTGTGTGTGTGCGTCTATGTGTGTGTGTGAGTCTATGTGTGTGTGTGAGTCTTCCCATACCTGGGCAATGTGCTTGTGACTGGCTCCAGTTTAACATCAGAGGTCTCACTCTGAATCAGTCGAGCGGCAATATCTTTTCATCGGTTGCGTAACGCTGTGTGGAAGCTACCTGGTCTGTCGCTCCGCACTAAGCTTCAGGTCTTCTCGGGCACGGTCATTCCCTCCCTTCTCTACGCTTGCGAAAGTGGACCCCCCTAATGGAACATCTTCGCCGGTTAGAAACATTTAGGCTGGCCTGCCTACGATCCATCCTGGGTTTAACCAAACTGCATTGTGTGAGGAGCTCACAAATCCTTGAAAGATCTGGGCAAGGTCCCATCAGTGAGCTCCTCCGGCGGGGAAGGCTGCGATGGCTGGGTCATGTAGCCCGCATGCCCAGCCACCGCATGCCGAAACAGCTTTTGTTCGGCCGGATTGAGGGGGCTAAGCGGGCGCGGCACGGGCTAAAGAAGAGATGGAGTGATGTGGTACAGGAGGACGTAGAGCTGAGTGGACTTGCCGATGACTGGTACCAGCGGTGTCAAGATCGGCCTCTGTGGAGGAGGCACGTGAAGGATGCTACTGGGCAGTTGGAGGCAGTCGCCCTCCAACAACAAAGGAGGGCGGAGGAGCGACGCTCACAACAACGAGCGGAGCGCCGGGTGGCTAAAGCACAGCAGGTTGGCACAGTAGGGGGCACAGGTGGTGCATCAGCCAGTCATCTCAGTCATCTCAGTCAGTCGACTCGTGGCACCTGGGTCTGCCCCATGACCTCCTGCCAGCGGGCGTTCGACACTTCACGTGGCCTCAAGGTGCACATGGCCTGGCACAAGCGTCGTGGTGACGTCACCGCCACTTAGTGGCGAATGGCGGTTGTTGTTGTTGTGTGTGTGTCTGTGTGTGTCTGTGTGTGTGTGTCTGTGTGTGTATGTGTCTGTGTGTGTGTCAACAACAAACTACACACAACAAGAACAAACTACACACAACAACAAACAACACACAACAGCAACAACAAACTACACACAACAACAAACTACACACAACAACAGACTACACACAACAACAAACAACACACAACAACAGACTACACACAACAACAACTATACACAACAACAACTACACACAACAACAACAAACTACACACGGGTGAGTGTATGAGTGAGTGAGTGGATGAGTGTATGTGTGGGTGAGTGTACAGTATGAGTGAGTGTTTGGATGAGTGTATGTGTGGGTGAGTGTACAGGTGAGTGTACAGGTGAGTGAGTGGATGAGTGTATGTGTGGGTGAGTGTACAGGTGAGTGTATGAGTGAGTGTTTGGATGAGTGTATGTGTAGTCAATAGGTGAGTGTGTGAGTCTTTGGCTGAGTCTATGACTGAGTCTATGGCTGACAATGACTGACTCAATGACTGAGTCTATGGCTGAGTCTATGACTGAGTCTATGGCTGACAATGACTGACTCAATGACTGAGTCTATGGCTGAGTCTATGATTGACTCAATGACTGACTCAATGATTGAGTCTACAGCTGACTCTATGATTGAGTCCATTGCTGAGTCTATGATTGACTCTATGACTGGACTCTATGACTGACTCAATGATTGAGTCTATGGCTGGCTCTATAGCTGAGTCTATGACTAACGAATCTATGACTGAGTCTATGGCTTACTGGGTGAGTCTATGACTAACGAATCTATGACTGAGTCTATGGCTTACTGGGTGAGTCTATGACTAACGAATCTATGACTGAGTCTATGGCTTACTGGGTGAGTCTATGATTGACCCTACGACTCACCCTACCACTCACCCTACCACTCACCCTACGACTCACCCTACGACTCACTCTACGACTCACCCTACGACTCACCCTACGACTCACCCTACGACTCACTCTGCCACTAACCCTACGACTCACCCTACGACTCACCCTACCACTCACTCTCCGACTCACCCTACGACTCACCCTACGACTCACCCTCCGACTCACCCTACGACTCACTCTACGACTCACCCTACGACTCACCCTACGACTCACCCTACGACTCACTCTGCCACTAACCCTACGACTCACCCTACGACTCACCCTACCACTCACTCTCCGACTCACCCTACGACTCACCCTACGACTCACCCTACGACTCACCCTACGACTCACTCTCCGACTCACCCTACGACTCACCCTACGACTCACCCTCCGACTCACCCTACGACTCACTCTCCGACTCACCCTACGACTCACCCTACGATTCACCCTACGACTCACCCTACCACTCACCCTACGACTCACCCTACGACTCACCCTACCACTCACGCTCCGACTCACCCTACGACTCACCCTATGACTCACTCTAAGACTCACCCTACGACTCACTCTACGATTCACTCTAAGACTCACCCTACGACTCACTCTACCACTCACCCTACGACTCACTCTACCACTCACCCTACGACTCACCCTACGACTCACCCTACGACTCACTCTAAGACTCACCCTACGACTCACCCTACCACTCACCCTACGACTCACCCTACCACTCACCCTACGTCTCACCCTACGACTCACCCTACGACTCACCCTACCACTCACCCTACCACTCACCCTACCACTCACTCTACCACTCACCCTACGACTCACCCTACCACTCACCCTACCACTCACCCTACGACTCACCCTACCACTCACCCTACGTCTCACCCTACGACTCACCCTACGACTCACCCTACGACTCACCATACCACTCACCCTACCACTCACCCTACCACTCACCCTACGACTCACCCTACCACTTACCCTACGACTCACCCTACCACTCACCCTACGTCTCACCCTACGACTCACCCTACCACTTACCCTACCACTCACCCTACGACTCACCCTACGACTCACCCTATGACTCACCCTACCACTCACCCTACGTCTCACCCTACGTCTCACCCTACGACTCACCCTACGACTCACCCTACCACTCACCCTACGACTCACCCTACGACTCACCCTACCACTCACCCTACCACTCACCCTACGACTCACCCTACCACTCACCCTACGTCTCACCCTACGTCTCACCCTACGACTCACCCTACGACTCACCCTACGACTCACCCTACCACTCACCCTACCACTCACCCTACGACTCACCCTACGACTCACCCTACGACTCACCCTCGAGGCTTCGCGTGTCATCAGCGACGAGGGAAGTCTCCGCTGGCGGGGCTGCCACGACGGGAAGTGTCCATCCACACCTCCATTGTGCTGCTCCACTCGCACCACGGTTCACACCGTGGCCACGACTGTTTGCTGCCAGCCAGCACTGGCTGAGCACCTGGGTTCGAGCCCCGGGTCTGGGTGTCTCTCTCTGTGGGTTCACAGTGGCCATGTCAGAGACACTGAGACCATGGGTCTGGGTGTCTCTCTCTCTCTCTGTGGGGTTTAAATTACTGTGTCAGCGACACTGAGAGCCTGGGTCTGGGTGTCTCTCTCTCTCTGTCTGTGGTTTAAATGACTGTGTCAGAGACACTGAGACCCTGGGTTCGAGCCCCGGGTCTGGGTGTCTCTCTCTCTGTGTGGGGTTTAAATGACTGTGTCAGAGACACAGAGAGCCTGGGTCTGGGTGTCTCTTTCTCTCTGTCTGGGGTTTAAATGACTGTGTCAGAGACACTGAGACCCTGGGTCTGGGTGTCTCTCTCTCTCTGTGTGGGGTTTAAATTACTTTGTCAGAGACACTGAGACCATGGGTCTGGGTGTCTCTTTCTCTCTGTCTGGGGTTTAAATGACTGTGTCAGAGACACTGAGACCCTGGGTCTGGGTGTCTCTCTCCCTCTCTGTGTGGGGTTTAAATGACTGTGTCAGAGACACAGAGAGCCTGGGTCTGGGTGTCTCTTTCTCTCTGTCTGGGGTTTAAATGACTGTGTCAGAGACACTGAGACCCTGGGTCTGGGTGTCTCTCTCTCTCTGTGTGGGGTTTAAATTACTTTGTCAGAGACACTGAGACCCTGGGTCTGGGTGTCTCTCTCCCTCTCTGTGTGGGGTTTAAATGACTGTGTCAGAGACACAGAGAGCCTGGGTCTGGGTGTCTCTTTCTCTCTGTCTGGGGTTTAAATGACTGTGTCAGAGACACTGAGACCCTGGGTCTGGGTGTCTCTCTCTCTCTGTGTGGGGTTTAAATTACTTTGTCAGAGACACTGAGACCCTGGGTCTGGGTGTCTCTCTCTCTCTGTGGGTTCACAATGGTCATGTCAGAGACACAGAGACCCTGGGTTCGAGCCCTGGGTCTGGGTTAAAAATTACCGTGTCAGAGACACACAGAGATCTGCTCAATGACGACCGCATTAGCAAATGCTAAGAGATCGTGGGTTCGACACCGACCCTGACAATGCCCCTGACAATGGCCCCTGACAATGCCCCCTGACAATCCCCCTGACAATGCAGCTTGACAATGCCCCCTGACAATGCCCCTTGACAATGCCCCTTGACAATGGCCCCTGACAATGGCCCCTGACAATGCCCCCTGACAATCCCCCTGACAATGCAGCTTGACAATGCCCCCTGACAATGCCCCTTGACAATGCCCCTTGACAATGGCCCCTGACAATGCCCCCTGACAATGCCCCTTGACAATGGCCCCTGATTTTGCCCCCT
Source organism: Petromyzon marinus (assembly GCF_010993605.1). NCBI lineage: Eukaryota > Metazoa > Chordata > Hyperoartia > Petromyzontiformes > Petromyzontidae > Petromyzon > Petromyzon marinus. Next base: position 1,896,620 of record NC_046142.1, on the reverse strand, counting down.
GACAATGCCCCCTGACAATGCCCCTTGACAATGCCCCTTGACAATGCCCCCTGACAATGGCCCCTGACAATGCCCTGACAATACCCCCTGACAATGCCCCTGACAATGCCCCTGACAATGTCCCTGACAATGGCCCCTGACAATGCCCCTTGACAATGCCCCCTGACAATGCCCCTTGACAATGCCCCTTGACAATGCCCCCTGACAATGGCCCCTGACAATGCCCTGACAATAACCCCTGACAATGCCTCTGACAATGCCCCTGACAATGCCCCTGACAATGCCCCCTGACAATGCCCCCTGACAATGCCCCCTGACAATGCCCCCTGACAATGCCCCTTGACAATGCCCCCTGACAATGCCCCTGACAATGCCCCTTGACAATGCCCAATGACAATGCCCCTTGACAATGCCCCCTGACAATGCCCCTGACAATGCCCCCTGACAATGCCCCCTGACAATGCCCCCTGACAATGCCCCCTGACAATGCCCCCTGACAATGCCCCCTGACAATGCCCCTTGACAATGCCCCCTGACAATGCCGCCTGACAATGCCCCTTGACAATGCCCCCTGACAATGCCCCTTGACAATGCCCCCTGACAATGCCCCTTGACAATGCCCCCTGACAATGCCCCCTGACAATGCTCCCTGACAATGGCCCCTGACAATGGCCCCTGACAATGCCCCTTGACAATGCCCCCTGACAATGCCCCCTGACAATGCCCCCTGACAATGCCCCCTGACAATGGCCCCTGACAATGGCCCCTGACAATGCCCCTTGACAATGCCCCCTGACAATGCCCCCTGACAATGCCCCTTGACAATGCCCCCTGACAATGCCCCCTGACAATGCCCGCTGTATATTTGGAGAGCTATACAGCAGCTCAGTGGACCTTACCTGGTAAAATAAAAATATAGTTTAGTCAAAAAGCCCTTTCTTTTGTTATATTTGTTGTATTTAAATAGTGCAAAAGAGTGGACTTGCATTGTCGTGATGTTTCTTGCTTACTTTGATGTATCTCGCCTTACACAGAAATTGATCTGGCCAACATTTTTGGGAAGAGCAGGGTAAATAAATAAATGTGAAATAATTTTAAGAATACAATCCGTCAGCTCTTTGAGTTATGGGAAGCTGCGTGGGTGGGAGTGAGCGTGGGAAGGTGGGTGGAGGGGTGGGTGGGTGGGTGGTGAGTGAGTGTGCGAGTGTGTGGGTTAGTGGGTGGGTGGGTGAGTGGGTGAGTATGTGGATTAGTGGGTGGGTGAGTGAGTGGGTGGGTGGGTGAGTGAGTGGGTGGGTGGGTGAGTGTGTGAGTGAGTGGGTAGGTGGGTGGGTGAGTGGGTAGGTGAGTGAGTGGGTGGGTTAGTGGATGAGTTTGTTGGGCGAGTATGTGGGTTAGTGGGTGAGTGGGTGGGTGAGTGGTTGAGTGGATGGCTGAGTGAGTGGGTGGCTGAGTGGGTGAGTGGGTGGGTGAGTGAGTGAGTGAGTGGATTAGTGGATGAGTTTGTGGGCGAGTGTGTTGGTGAGTGGGTAGGTGGGTGGGTGAGTGGTTGAGTGGATGGATGAGTGAGTGGGTGGGTGAGTGAGTGAGTGGGTTAGTGGGTGAGTGGGTGAATGAGTAGGTGGGTGGGTGAGTGGTTGAGTGGATGGATGAGTGAGTGGGTGGGTGATTGGGTAGGTGGGTGGGTGAGTGGTTGAGTGGATGGATGAGTGGGTGAGTGGGTGGGTGAGTGGGTGGGTGAGTGAGTGGGTGAGTGGGTGGGTGAGTCGATGGATGAGTGAGTGGGTGTGTGGGTGGGTGAGTGAGTGGGTGAGTGGGTGAGTAAGTGGGTGAGTGAGTAGGTGGGTGGGTGAGTGGTTGAGTGGATGGATGAGTGAGTGGGTGGGTGAGTGGGTGAGTGCGTGGGTGAGTGGGTAAGTGGGTGGGTGAGTGGTTGAGTGAATGGATGAGTGGGTGAGTGGGTGGGTGAATATGTGGGTGAGTGAGTGAGTGGGTGAGTGGGTGGGTGAGTGGATGGATTAGTGAGTGGGTGTGTGGGTGGGTGAGTGAGCGGGTGAGTGGGTGAGTAAGTAGGTGAGTGAGTGGGTGGGTGGGTGGGTGATTGAGTGAGTGGTTGAGTGGCTGGGTGAGCAGTTGAGTAGGTGGATGATTCGGTGAGTTGGTGGGTGGATGAGTGGTTGAGTGGATGGCTGAGTGAGTGGGTGAGTGAGTGGGTAGGTGAGTGAGTGGGTGGGTTAGTGGATGAGTTTGTGGGCGAGTGTGTGGGTGAGTAGGTAGGTGGGTGGGTGAGTGGGTGGGTCAGTGGGTGGGTGAGTGGGTGAGTGTGTGGGTGAGTGGATACGTGGGTGGGTGAGTGGGTGAGTGGGTGGGTGGGTGAGTGGGTGGGTGAGTGAGTGGGTGAGTGAGTGGGTGGGTGGGTGAGTGGGTGGGTGAGTGAATGGGTGGGTGAGTGGGTAAGTTAATAGGTGGGTGGGTGAGTGGGTGAGTTAGTAGGTGGGTAGGTGAATGGGTGAGTGGGTGGGTGGGTGAGTGGGTGGGTGGGTGAGTGGGTGAGTGGGTGAGTGGGTGGGTGAGTGAGTGGGTGGGTGGGTGAATGGGTGAGTGGGTGGGTGGGTGAGTGGGTGGGTGAGTGAGTGGGTGGGTGAGTGGTTGAGTTCGTAGGTGGGTGGGTGGGTGGGTGAGTGGGTGGGTGAGTGAGTAGGTGAGTGAGTGAGTGGGTGGGTGGGTGGGTGAGTGAGTTAGTAGGTGGGTGGGTGGGTGATTGGGTGGGTGAGTGGGTGGGTGGGTGAGTGGGTGAGTTCGTAGGTGGGTGGGTGAGTGGGTGGGTAAGTTAGTGGGTGGGTGAGTGAGTGAGTGGGTGAGTGAGTGGGTCGGTGAGTGAGTGGGTGAGTGAATGGGTGAGTGGGTGAGTGGGTGGGTGGGTGGGTGAGTAAGTGGGTGAGTGAGTGGGTGGGAGAGTGGGTAGGTGAGTGGGTGAGTGAGTGAGTGAGTGGGTGGGTGAGTGAGTGGGTAGGTGGGTGAGTGGGTGAGTGAGTGGGTGAGTGGGTGAGTGGATGGATGAGTGGGTGAGTGGGTGGGTGAGTGGGTGGGTGAGTGAGTGGGTGAGTAGGTGGGTGAGTCGATGGATGAGTGAGTGGGTGTGTGGGTGGGTGAGTGAGTGGGTGAGTGGGTGAGTCAGTGGGTGAGTGAGTAGGTGGGTGGGTGAGTGGTTGAGTGGATGGATGAGTGAGTGGGTGGGTGAGTGGGTGAGTGCGTGGGTGAGTGGGTAAGTGGGTGGGTGAGTGGTTGAGTGAATGGATGAGTGGGTGAGTGGGTGGGTGAATATGTGGGTGAGTGAGTGAGTGGGTGAGTGGGTGGGTGAGTGGATGGATTAGTGAGTGGGTGTGTGGGTGGGTGAGTGAGTGGGTGAGTGGGTGAGTAAGTGGGTGAGTGAGTGGGTGGGTGGGTGGGTGATTGAGTGAGTGGTTGAGTGGCTGGGTGAGCAGTTGAGTAGGTGGATGATTCGGTGAGTTGGTGAGTGAGTGGGCGAGTTGGTGGGTGGATGAGTGGTTGAGTGGATGGCTGAGTGAGTGGGTGAGTGAGTGGGTAGGTGAGTGAGTGGGTGGGTTAGTGGATGAGTTTGTGGGTGAGTGTGTGGGTGAGTGGATACGTGGGTGGGTGAGTGCGTGAGTGGGTGGGTGGGTGAGTGGGTGGGTGAGTGAGTGGATGAGTGAGTGGGTGGGTGGGTGAGTGGGTGGGTGAGTGAATGGGTGGGTGAGTGGGTAAGTTAATAGGTGGGTGGGTGAGTGGGTGAGTTAGTAGGTGGGTAGGTGAATGGGTGAGTGGGTGGGTGGGTGGGTGAGTGGGTGGGTGGGTGAGTGGGTGAGTGGGTGAGTGGGTGAGTGGGTGGGTGAGTGAGTGGGTGGGTGAATGGGTGAATGGGTGAGTGGGTGGGTGGGTGGGTGAGTGGGTGGGTGAGTGAGTGGGTGGGTGAGTGGTTGAGTTCGTAGGTGGGTGGGTGGGTGGGTGAGTGGGTGGGTGAGTGAGTAGGTGAGTGAGTGAGTGGGTAGGTGAGTGAGTGGGTCGGTGAGTGAGTGGGTGAGTGAATGGGTGAGTGGGTGAGTGGGTGGGTGGGTGGGTGAGTAAGTGGGTGAGTGGGTGGGAGAGTGGGTAGGTGAGTGGGTGAGTGAGTGAGTGAGTGGGTGGGTGAGTGAGTGGGTAGGTGGGTGAGTGGGTGAGTGAGTGGGTGAGTGGGTGAGTGGATGGATGAGTGGGTGAGTGGGTGGGTGAGTGGGTGGGTGAGTGAGTGGGTGAGTGGGTGGGTGAGTCGATGGATGAGTGAGTGGGTGTGTGGGTGGGTGAGTGAGTGGGTGAGTGGGTGAGTAAGTGGGTGAGTGAGTAGGTGGGTGGGTGAGTGGTTGAGTGGATGTATGAGTGAGTGGGTGGGTGAGTGGGTAAGTGCGTGGGTGAGTGGGTAAGTGGGTGGGTGAGTGGTTGAGTGAATGGATGAGTGGGTGAGTGGGTGGGTGAATATGTGGGTGAGTGAGTGAGTGGGTGAGTGGGTGGGTGAGTGGATGGATTAGTGAGTGGGTGTGTGGGTGGGTGAGTGAGTGGGTGAGTGGGTGAGTAAGTGGGTGAGTGAGTGGGTGGGTGGGTGGGTGATTGAGTGAGTGGTTGAGTGGCTGGGTGAGCAGTTGAGTAGGTGGATGATACGGTGAGTTGGTGAGTGAGTGGGCGAGTTGGTGGGTGGATGAGTGGTTGAGTGGATGGCTGAGTGAGTGAATGGGTGGGTGAGTGGGTAGGTGAGTGAGTGGGTGGGTTAGTGGATGAGTTTGTGGGCGAGTGTGTGGGTGAGTAGGTAGGTGGGTGGGTGAGTGGGTGGGTCAGTGGGTGGGTGAGTGGGTGAGTGTGTGGGTGAGTGGATACGTGGGTGGGTGAGTGCGTGAGTGGGTGGGTGGGTGAGTGGGTGGGTGAGTGAGTGGATGAGTGAGTGGGTGGGTGGGTGAGTGGGTGGGTGAGTGAATGGGTGGGTGAGTGGGTAAGTTAATAGGTGGGTGGGTGAGTGGGTGAGTTAGTAGGTGGGTAGGTGAATGGGTGAGTGGGTGGGTGAGTGAGTGGGTGGGTGGGTGAGTGGGTGAGTGGGTGAGTGGGTGGGTGAGTGAGTGGGTGGGTGAATGGGTGAATGGGTGAGTGGGTGGGTGGGTGAGTGGGTGGGTGAGTGAGTGGGTGGGTGAGTGGTTGAGTTCGTAGGTGGGTGGGTGAGTGGGTGGGTGAGTGAGTAGGTGAGTGAGTGAGTGGGTGGGTGGGTGGGTGAGTGAGTTAGTAGGTGGGTGGGTGATTGGGTGGGTGAGTGGGTGGGTGGGTGAGTGGGTGAGTTCGTAGGTGGGTGGGTGAGTGGGTGGGTAAGTTAGTGGGTGGGTGAGTGAGTGGGTAGGTGAGTGAGTGGGTCGGTGAGTGAGTGGGTGAGTGAATGGGTGAGTGGGTGAGTGGGTGGGTGGGTGGGTGAGTAAGTGGGTGAGTGAGTGGGTGGGAGAGTGGGTAGGTGAGTGGGTGAGTGAGTGAGTGAGTGGGTGGGTGAGTGAGTGGGTAGGTGGGTGAGTGGGTGAGTGAGTGGGTGAGTGGGTGAGTGGATGGATGAGTGGGTGAGTGGGTGGGTGAGTGGGTGGGTGAGTGAGTGGGTGAGTGGGTGGGTGAGTCGATGGATGAGTGAGTGGGTGTGTGGGTGGGTGAGTGAGTGGGTGAGTGGGTGAGTAAGTGGGTGAGTGAGTAGGTGGGTGGGTGAGTGGTTGAGTGGATGGATGAGTGAGTGGGTGGGTGAGTGGGTAAGTGCGTGGGTGAGTGGGTAAGTGGGTGGGTGAGTGGTTGAGTGAATGGATGAGTGGGTGAGTGGGTGGGTGAATATGTGGGTGAGTGAGTGAGTGGGTGAGTGGGTGGGTGAGTGGATGGATTAGTGAGTGGGTGTGTGGGTGGGTGAGTGAGTGGGTGAGTGGGTGAGTAAGTGGGTGAGTGAGTGGATGGGTGGGTGGGTGATTGAGTGAGTGGTTGAGTGGCTGGGTGAGCAGTTGAGTAGGTGGATGTTTCGGTGAGTTGGTGAGTGAGTGGGCGAGTTGGTGGGTGGATGAGTGGTTGAGTGGATGGCTGAGTGAGTGGGTGAGTGAGTGGGTAGGTGAGTGAGTGGGTGGGTTAGTGGATGAGTTTGTGGGCGAGTGTGTGGGTGAGTAGGTAGGTGGGTGGGTGAGTGGGTGGGTCAGTGGGTGGGTGAGTGGGTGAGTGTGTGGGTGAGTGGATAAGTGGGTGGGTGAGTGCGTGAGTGGGTGGGTGAGTGGGTGGGTGAGTGAGTGGATGAGTGAGTGGGTGGGTGGGTGAGTGGGTGGGTGAGTGAATGGGTGGGTGAGT